>PITA01005394.1:91526-111486 GCA_004023965.1 Spilogale gracilis
AATTCTCTTGAAATGCCTCCCTGGCAGGAGAGACTCATGATACTTTATACAGTTGAGGTGAGGAGATAGGAACTTGATTCCAAAGCGCAAAGAAGGAGCTAGCATTTGTCAAATGAGATACTGGTGGTTTTGGGGCACCCAGAGAGAAGGGGTCTCCTATTTTTTCCACCAAGAGGAGTGTCTAACTCGAGGATGATAATGAGGCACTATTTCTTAGTATACTATTAACATTTAGACTTTTTAAAAAATCAATTCTAAATTGAGATTAAAGCACTACAAAGTCGCCCCTCTGAGTGGTGGATTTGACCTGGTAACACAAAGATGCAGGATTTGACCTTTGCCCATTGGTGAGACTGCGGCAACACAAGAATTAAGGAAACCTACTGTCTTCACTACACGTATCTAACCAGGACAGCCATTTGCTTGGTTTGGAAAAGCTATCTGGCACTGAAATGAGAAAAGACGCAGAGGGCCAAGTATTTTACATAAATACAAAGTGGCACATACTTTTTATTACCCCCTAAGATCATAAATTTCAAGTCAGATCCTTCTTAAGCTGGCTTTTATTTAAGATATTTACAGAACTGCATATCTTTCTCCTGGGGAAGTCTCTGTCATTAAAAAAAAAATTGAACATAATAGTAGCTATGCCTTTTTGTTTTTCAGAATCTTCCTAGAAAAAAAATTCACAGCATTTGTCAACTCTCACCTCGTATTTATTGATGCCAATGAATGTTAAGGAATTACCAGGACTTCGTTTTCTATCACTCTTTGCTGTGTTTCTGGAAGTTACACGTGAGCACTTAGAATCTTAGAGTTTGTCTGTTTGTTTCATTGGCCAATAAAGTGCTAGTTACATGGATGAAATGTCATTGGAAGGTCTCAGTAACTCATTAGTTTATCCTATGACATCTGATAAATATAGATTTATATAGTAAATTAAAAATATCCATATAATACAATAAATAAATAAAACCAATATCAACAAAGCATCTCTCAAGTCTGAAAAAAAATCCCAGTCCTCCTGTAAGGCTCAATTTTTTTTTTTTAGAAATAACTGATGAAGGCATGCACCTACCTTTACAATCTGAAAACTGCTTGGACCAGTGTTAGCACCTGTTTGGACACAACAAACTCAACCTTTTTCATCTCCTTCCTGGAGAGGATCTATTTTTTAAGTGATGCTGTTCATTGTTGATTCTGCGCCCTATTTTTTAAGTCCTAAGATAAGAATCAGTTTCTAAAAATAATTTTGGAGCCAAAGACACGTCCCTGTGAACGTTCGCTTCACATATGTCCCTCTTTGATTCACTATGAAGAACACAGAAAACACACTGGAATGTATTTTAAGATAGAGTTAGTTGTGTGTGGAAGGAAAAGCAGCAGAGGAGGGCTTGCCTGACATCCGAATCTCACCACACTTTGCAAGCCACTGAAAATCTCCTCCAGCTTTCGGGCTGAGCCTATCTGGCCAGATTCTTCTCAGGGTTCAGGTTGGATGCTGTCCGTTTTGTGTGATGGGCTGGATCTTCTCTAGAGAGACATCAGTGTCATAGTCCAATATGACAGACAGGGCCGGGGACAGCTTCTCCAAGGGTTTGGCCATTCCACCTGCCTCCTCCTTCTTCAGGTCCTCAGAGGAGCCCACTGCATGTGGGATCAGATAAACCAGATTGCAGTCCTTGGAAATGGAGCCTCGAGGCTCGTGATGGCTGGAAAACACCACAGCCCCATTGTTGTTGATGCTAACCGTCTCTATGGCATTATTCGTGGTAGGGCAAAGTCTGTAGCATCCTAAGAGAGTTGAAAACGCCTTCCGAAAATCAGCATTAAAGGCATAAATGATGGGGTTCAAGGAGGAATTAGCCCACCCAAACCACACAAACACATCAAAGGTGATGGAATCAATGCAGAAAGGCTTGGTCTCCCCAGACCCACAGAAGGGCACCATGCAGTTCAAGATGAAGAAAGGGAGCCAACAGCACACAAAGACCCCCATGATCACGGACAGAGTCTTCAGAACTTTAGTCTCTCTTTTGAAGGACATCTTAAAGGAGCTTTCTGGTTGAGAACACTCCACAGGGTTTCCATTACCTGTAGTGGTCTGGCAATTTTTGGCATGGACTGCTGCCCTCTCCAAGGCTGAGATGCGCCGTATTTGTTTCTGGGCAATCCTATAGATCCTGGTGTAGGTGACAATCATGATGGCCACGGGGATATAAAAGCTTATGAGGGAGGATGAAATGGCATAGGTCCTGCTTAAGCTGGAATCACAGTTTTCCATGGTCTCAGTCAGGGAAGTGGCATTCCCGTCCGAGGAGCCTGTGGGCTTCGCCTTGTGCCAGCTCAGCTGCACTGGGATGAAGGAGATGAGGACAGACAAGGTCCATGCCACACTGATCAGAATGAAGGCTGCCTTGGGGGTCATCTTCCTCTCATACCGGAAGGGGCTAGAGATGGCCCAGTACCTGTCCACACTGATCACACAGAGGTTGAGGATGGACGCGGTGGAGCACATGATGTCAAAGGCCACCCAGATGTTACAGAAGGACCCAAAGGGCCAGAAGCCAGCGATCTCCGCCACTGCTTTCCAGGGCATGACCAAGACAGCCACCAAGAGATCCGATACGGCCAAGGAGATGACAAAGAAGTTGGTCACTTTGGACCGCAGGTGTCGGAACCTGATGACAGCAGCACAGACCAGTGTGTTCCCCAGGAGCGTGGACAGGATGAGCAGAGACAGGAAACAGGCTGTAAGGATGCGGAAGGAGAAGTCTCTTTCCACCACCAGCCCAGCCCCATCCATGGTAGATGTGTTCAGAGTCCTCATCTTGCTGAGGGAGAGCACATAGGGGGCTCTGACACCCTCCAGTTCCTAAGCAGGGATGAGGGGTCAGTGAGACCTGCAGGAGTTCTCACTCACCAGGCAGCCCGTGGCACAGCCCCGCCGGCTCCGCCGGTGGAGGACCTCACAAGCATTCCCTCAGAGGGCTGCAACAATTGCGTGGCGGGAGCCGGCCCTTGGCAACGCAAATCAGCCCCTCGGAAGGTCCCTCTTGCTGGCTATGGCTGTCTTCTGACTCCCTTGCTCCAGGTCACTGTCCTGTTGACCAGCTGGCCCTTCAATTCTCCATGGAAAGCACTGATCTTTTAGCATATTCTAAGCTATCAATCCAGAGACTCCAGGCCTCTGCGAATCTAGGCAATTGTAGTTATATTTGGGGGCTGTTGCCTCTCTGGTGGTGACGGAATTCTCCCCTTTTGAAGGTGCAGCTGAAAATACATGCCTCACTCCTCCAAGCCCCTGGCTCCACCGCGGCTCTCCAAACGCCCTTTAAAAAAAAAAAAAAAAAGGCAAAAAGAAAGCAAAGGTTGTTCGCCCGAATCTGAGCATTCGCAGCTTTATGCATATCAAACCCACCTCAACTCCGTCCAAGCCACCTACCTTGCCTTTTGGTTGTCTCTCCCAAAGCCCCGAGAGCTCGCAAAGGGGGCTTCGCTAGGCGCCGCAGCTCCACAACGCCCAGGAGGCGCGCGGGAGTCCTGCCCGGCGCGCGCACCCGGGGTCTGGCTCCTGATGGACAAAAATCGCGAGGCAGATTGGGGAAGTGATCCCAGGCCGGGTCCCACAGGGCCGGCGCTGCCCTACTGCCTCGGGAGGCTAAAGATTGTTCAAAGCCGAGACACCCGGGAAAAGGGCTCCCGGGCGCTCCGCGCCTCATTGAGAGAGGGCACCGAGCCCTGAGAGAGGTTGAGACAAGACTAATCACTTGGGTAGCTTCTTTCCTTCGCTGCCTTTTTCCCCGGAGGCCCCTCGAGTGGCCTCTGGCCCCTCGGGGCAGGATTCTGCGCCTCTCCACCGCACTGTCCGCTACCTCCCGGGAGCCCGTGGGAACGCCAGGCAGAAAGAGCCAAGCTGGCACCGGAGGGCGCACGGGCCAGCCGGGTTCCCGCGGGGCACAGCCTACCCCGCCCCCGCGTCCCCTCCCCTGCCCTGGGGGCGGGCTTCGCTTGACAGGCAGAGTTGCGGGCGACAGCCGCACGTGGTTCCCTGGATGGTGCCGCGGGCGAAACGGGGAGTGGGGTGGGGAGGCGGAGACGCCCAGGGGAGCGCCCGCACGCCTTGGGTTACCGGCTAACCTCGGACCCTCGGACCTCTGGACAGCACGCGACAGGGCCCGCCAGACGTTAGAACCTCGAGTAAGCCCGAGTCGCCTGAAAGCGAAGCTCAGCCGACCAACATTCACTGGGGTCGACCCCAAGCCCTTCCCAGAGACAGAAGCAAGCAGGGACCCTGCCCACTCTCCGACGCACACCAAGCCCTGGAATGGCCTGCGTCCAACCTGCGCTGGCTCCAAGTGTCCCCCAACTAGGGTGAGGCGCGCCCCGCCGGAGCCTGTACTCACCGCTCTCGGAGAGGGGTCGGCGCGGCGGAGAGCCTGGTAGGTGCGCTCCGCTGCGCTCCGAAGGCGCTCACTACCAGCTCCGCCCGGGCAGCCGGCGCGTGGCGGGCTGCGGTCAATGCCGGACTGCAGCCTGTGCCCGATACCCGGAGAGCGCCCCAACCCCAGCACCGCGAGCTCGGCCGGCCCGGGGCGCCCTCTGCCGGCAGCGGCGGCTTCCCAGGGCCCCCCTGCGCCCTCGCAGATACAAACCTCACCCGCGCGGTCTCCCGGATTTACGCGGGACCCGCGCAGGGACCAGCACCTCCCTGACCACCACCGCCAGAACCTGGAAAAGGGGATACTTAGCAGTCCTCACTTAGGAGGCATTCTGCCAAAAACTGACAAGAGTGAAAAATGCCTTTTGCTGGCTGTGCATTCATTGATTCGGTATATTTCCCTGAGCACTCATTATGTGCCAAGAGCAAGGGCTATAGGGTGAGCAAGATGCAAGGTTTACTCTCAAAAAGACCAGACGGAACTGGCATTTACTGAGAGGCCTTGGTGTCCCAGGCTGACACCTTAGGTTGTTCACCCCTTAAAACAATCCTTTCTTGTAGGCCTGGTCATCTCCACTTTGCCCAAGTGGAAAATGTGGTTCTGAAAGGTGTTCACAATTAACAGACCTATTGAAGGTGCTGGCTGCCTAACTCTCACCCGAGTGTTCATTTCACTTAGGCGTCATGCCTACTGGGAGCTGTGGCTCTAGTGTCAGAGCCAACAAACTAAATAAGTAATTACCCACAGGTCTAAATTAGAACGCAGGGCAAAATGGAGGCAAGAGGATATAGTGGAGAAGGATCTCCCCAGCTTCTTCCCAGCTGCCCTGGGCAATGCCTCACAGGTCAGAATTCAAAGGAATTTGTACATTAAGTGGCACCATCATCATGCCTTCCTGTGCAAGGGGTGTCCATGTCAGGCTGCCTGGCTTCCCACCCTTACCCTGGCACTGCTGGCTATGTGGGCCATCTTCTTCCTTTGTAAAAAGGTGATGGCATCTCAGGATCAGTATTGGATAAGATGATGTTTACAGAGGGCTTGGCACTGAGCCTAGGTACTCAGCCCCCCATTGATAGAAATCCCTGGGGGCTCATTAGAAAACTAATAGCCTTAACTCCATGAGAACCTGGCACCTCATTGGAAGCTACAATTGTCTCTGTAAAAACCCAGAACTTGTGTAATAATTCCATCCAATTAACCAGTACAGCCTGCACCTTGTTTTCAAGGAAAGGACTATGTTCCCAACACAGACCACCCCGGGCCTCGGCCCCCAGCTCTCTGCTTCCACCCTCGCTATCGCACAGCGACACCATGAGTTGTGAGTCCAAATCACAGACACAATTTTGTCATACACATGCCCAAAGAACCACATTCCTGTGGAGCCGTAAGCCATGCTTAACATCATACTTCCAGATGATTTTCCTTAAAGAAGGCATTCCCCCAAACTGCTTGACTTGATCTTTCTTTCCCTTTTACAAATAAGTACAAATTAAAAGTATGCTTCTGATCCAAGATCATCATGTGAGCTTAAACATTTAACTCCCCACATTCTACCCACCCCATCCTGAAATGTTTCCAGTGCATTCCACCAGGAAATACACAAGTAGGAGAAATTCAGCATTAACACTGGAAAACAGGAAAACATGAGGTCCTTTTTTTCAGGATAAAGGGCACACGGAATTGGACTAGAGGAGGGAGGACTTCCCTGGCAATTTCCATACGGTAAGAAAATCCCAAAAGAACAAGATCGAGGTAATAGACACTGGGGGGGGGGGTCAGGATAAGGTCAACTGAGAAGTGCCCCCAATGCCCAAGTCCTCCCTCCCAGAGTCAAGTAACCCCAGCAAAGCCCACCGCTCTTTAAATTCAAACAAGGAGGACGACTACAACCAGAATACTCAGGTCCCCAAAGTCTCATCTATATAAAGCCCAGTGGTGACTGGTCAGGTTCCAGATGGCATCTCATTTAATGAAATACCAATCCAGTGGCCAAAAAATACTTGAAATGTAATTTAACTATTGCCCAAAAGCTTGTTGGAAATGATATTCATAGCATACTCCTTCCCATCCTTGTTTCTGTCAAGCTAGGCAGCTGCTGGGGGCCGGGGAGGGCGGGGGGGGGGGGGGGCTTCTTTCTTTGCTTGCTAAAACTCCTAAATTCTTTCCAAACTAGTCCACACTGACCTTTGTCATTCTCTCTTCCCTGACAGATCCAGGTGATCAAATCAACATACATCACTTCCATGGTGGTTGAGAGGTACTTTTCATCCACAAGTAAATGTCTGTCATTTTCAATGTCAAAGCATACAAATGTCCTCCTTAGCTGTAAAACAGAAAAAAGGCTCAAGAACCCAGCTAGAGATGGAGGGAAGAACCTGGGAATACCCAAGGGGGTGATTTTGTTTCCTGTTACCAAGAAATCAGGAGAGTTGAACAATTTCTCATGATTCCAAGACAAACACCTAAGATAGATCTCGTTCTAGCAGAATTAGTTCACTGGTTTTTGAACATGATTGCCGAGGGAACAGGAAAGAGTCAAATGTAGTTTAAATTCCATGGTTGGGGCTTTTTTTTTTTTTTCCCACTTTGCAGAGTGTGAATTTCAGAGGAACTTACCATTTGGCTAGAGATTTCAGCTTCCCCCCCCCCCTTTTTTCCCCTCTCTTGAAGCCAAGGTGAAACAAAGGCTTCGTTTTGTTCTATAAAAATCTCCCCCACAAACATCAAGAACATGAATACAAATGCAAGCAGGTATTAGCATTAGATCATGCTAGGAATGTAAACCCAAACACAAAAGCACTTTTATTTCCCAAATTGACATGTCTTTTAAACCCTGCTGTGATTTATGCACTGCAGGAAGGAGGAAGTTAAAATGATGCTTTTCAACAAATTTTTATTTAGAGTTTGTAAAAGTAAATCAGTACAAAAGGCACGTTATCACAGGGCTATCTTAATCTCATAAAAGACTAAATAAAACAACTGAACTGTCAGCTATAACAAAGATATATTTTGGTGGCTTTGGGATTACTAAAGCTGATTTTATACAAAAGATAATCATTTATAACGTCAATGAAAAAAAAGAATAAAGTTTGGCTGGCCTTGACTAAGCACCTACAATGCTTGTTTTTGACCCTAAATAGAGCATCTCTGAAATACCTGATCCCATGCCATATTTTCCTTTTCTATAGTTACTTATACAACTGAAAAGCCCAGGGGTGACTGGTCAGATCATTTTCCTTAAAGCAGGCATTCCTTGCTCATTTCAACCAACAAATATTACTTCGTGCAGTGGTTGAGATGCAGCTCAGCACACACCATGTTCTTGTATTGTTGCATATGTTCATGGTTCCCTTTTTCCTCTCCCTCTTTTTCTAAATGTTTGTTAAGCTTAACTGAACAGTTTTTATTTTATCTCCTGGTATTGCCTTCTGTTCTATAATTCTTTGTTATTTTCATGGTTGCTTTAGAGTTAACATCCTATATAAGATTTTTATGATACAAGGTATATAAAATATATTATGGATCTATATAAGATGTATGCATTATGTATGAGTATATATGATCTGTATTATGTATCAATATAGGATAAATATCTATATTTTATGTCATATATCTTTTCCAAAGCCTATCTTCAAGTGATAGTATAGCATTTCAGGGAGAGTTAAGATTCTTACACAATAATACTCTTCCGTGTCCCCCCTGCCAGTCTTCATGCAGTTATTGTCACTGCTTGAATTCTATATGTGTATAAATGCCATAATACGCTGCCGTAATTGTTCTTTAAAGAGCTAATTATCTCATAGATTTGAATAATAAGAAAAAAATATACTACTTACCCTGTACCATTTCTCTTTTTTTTCTTAAGATTATTTATTTATTTGACAGAGCAAAAGCAAGAACAAGCAGGGAGTAGCAGAGGGAGAGGGAGAAGCAGGCTCCCTAAGGAGCAAGGAGCACAATGCGGGGCTCGATCCCAGGACCCTGGTTACATGACCTGAGCTGAAGGCAGACCTTAATGACTGAGCCGCCCAGGCGTCCCATCCCTGTGCCATTTCTGATACTCTCCGTCCTTCTGTATAGATTCCTACTTTCATCTGGTACCACCTTTCTGCTCTAAGAGGTTGGCCTACTGTCTTCTCACTTATAATGTTTCCAGTGAGAAATCTGCTATTACCTTTACCTGTGTCCCTCTCTACCTAACACGTCTTTTTACCCTTGAGTGCTTTCAAGATTTTTTTTTCTCTATCACTGCTTTTGATCAATTTAATCAAGATATACCTTCATGTAGTTTTCTTCAAACTCCTGGTACACTGGGGATTTTGTTAAGTTTCTCGGTTCTGTGGGTTTATAGTTTTTGTCTAATTTAGCAATTTGGGTGCTATTAGCTCTTCAAGTTGTTGTTTTTGTTGTTGTTGTTTTTTAATAATCTCCCCTGTTCTCTTTTTCAGGTTCTTCAATTACATGCATATTAGACTGCTTAGACACTGGCATACACCTCACTGATACTCTTCTGCTTCATTTACTCTTTTTCCTCAAAATTTTCCTCATTATTTCATCTTGTGGGTTTCTATTGCTGCATCTTTAAGTTCACTCTTTTTTTCTTCAATGTCTAATCTGTTATTAATCTCATCCTATGGATTTTTCTTTCTTTCTTTTTTTAAAAAAGATTTTATTTATTTATTTGACAGACACAACTAGAGAGGGAACACAAGCAGGGGGAGTGAGAGAAGGAGAAGCAGGCTTCTCGACAAGCAGGGAGCCCCGTGCCGGGCTCAATCCCTGGACTCGGGGATCATGACTTGAGCCAAAGGCAGATGCTTAATGACGGAGCCACCCAGGACCACTCATCCTGTCTATTTTTCATCTCATTTTTCATCAAAACTACATTTTGTAGTTTTCATTTCTATTAGTTCTTTTTGTATCTTTTTTTACATCTCCTATTCCCCTACTTCACTTTCAGACTCTATGAAATATACTTCTAACTGTTTTCATGTCCCTCTTTGCTAATTCTAACCTTTATGTCAATTCAACTGGCTGCTGTTTTTCCTCACTATAGGTTGTATTTTTGTAATTCTTTTCATGCTTGGTAATTCTTGATTGGATGCCACCTACTGTGAATTTTATCTTGTTGGGTGCTAGCTAGACCTTTAAATATTCCTACCAAGATTCTTGAGCCTTGCTCTAGAACACATTTATACTTAAAAACACTTTGATCCTTTCAGCTATTGCTTTCAAGTTTTGTTAGGTTGAACCAAAGCAGAGTTTAGTCCGAGGCTAATTATTTTCCACGCCTGAGACAAGATTTCTTTCTGTACTCTACCAAACATCTTGTGAATTTTGAGGTTTTCCAGTCTGGCTGGAGGCAACAAGCTCTGTTCCTGGCCTGTATGAGTTCCAGATACTGTTCCTTATAATGTGCATACTCCCATTTCCTCATATCATGCAGCAGTTGGCTCTCTGCTGAATACTCAAAAGGACTCTGCAGGTATCTGGAATTCTCTCTCTCTGTGTCTGCAAGTCTCTCCTGTCCAGTAGTCTGTTCTGCAACCCCTAGAAGCCTTGGTGTCCCTGAACTTGCAATTCTGTCCTTTCAACTCAAGGAGTCCACCACATTCCACGTGTTCCCCTTCCCTGCACCATGGCCTGGAAATCCTCTTGAGTGAGCAAGCTTAGGTGGTCGTAAGGTTCACCTCAGTTGTTTCCCATATCTCCGGGATCACTGTCCTTGGTTGCCTGATGCCTGGTATCTTGAACACCATTTTTTTTGTGTATTCTGCCCCTTTTATTAGTTGTTCTAGATGGGAGGATCAGTCCAGGCCCTGCTACTCCATCTTGTTTGGAAACAGAAGTATTGACATTTTAGATTTCAAATCTAAAAAAGCAAAGGAATGTAAGCAGGCAAGGGAAATTGAGATTGGAGGTGGAGACTTGCTAAATAATACTGACCACCTCCTCCTCCTCCTTCTTCTTCTTCTTCTTCTTCTTCTTCTTCTTCTTCTTCTTCTTCTTCTTCTTCTTCTTCTTCTCTTCCTCCTCCTCCTCCTTCTTCTCCTTCTTCTTCTTCTTTTGCACCCCAAAACAGCTCTGGGCTGCCATAAGCACTAAAACTATCCCTGACCCACTTGCTATTATGGTTCCAGAATTTTCCCTTCCTTTCTCCTAAATCTCTCAGTCTTCAGAGATAGATGGTTACAGTTTAGCCCAGCATGGCTTTCTGGCTGTGGACAGAGTCAACTCTGAGAAAAGTTAGAGTGCTTACAAATGCTATCATCCATCCCATAAATATTTATTGAGTGCTTATTATTGACCAAGTACTTTTCTAGATGCTGGGAAGGCAGCAGCAAACAAACAAACATCCTTGGCTTCACAGAGTTTATATTTCTATGATGAATGATAGATCTATTTCACACAACACTATATAAACTTGCTATGAGTTTCAGTTGTGTTGAAAAAAAAAATTAATGCTCTTACTAGCAAAATCATAAGCCAAGCTAAGATGAAAGATGGGCTAATCCAAGAAAATTGTTTGTACTGAGTAAACACAGTCTCTTTAAGTCACCTTAAAGAGTCTTCTTTAGGACATTTATAGAAAACCTGAAGCCCAGGGGAAACATTTTGCAGAGAAAATGCTTCAGCACGTTCTTGAGGCTTTAAACAAATGCTCTGTGGAGAAACAAAAGTTGCTGACTTATCTGTTGGGTCAATGAGACCATACATGAGTGGAGAGCCTCAGAGAATCCTTCATAACAAATTCATGAGCTGAAGCCCTTCTCTCAGCCTACCTCTTCCCCTGGATAAGTTACTTCCCCACCTCACAACATCATTACCAGCCAGTCTTACTGTGCCCCGTCCCCAGTTCTGGTGTCCCCCATTGGTTATAGTTGAAGGAGTGATGAGTCGGACAGGCCTATCCCTGAGTCTTGGCTCTGCTAATATCTAGCTGTGGGACCTTAGTCAAATTTCTTCACCTTTCTGGCCTCATTTCTCACCCCCTGAAAATGCAATTACTACTGTTTACCATTCAAGGCTGTTGAGATTAAATGGGATCCCAGCTCTGAAATGTCAGGTTGGTAGGTGGAGATCAGAAATGTTACCTCACTTGATGTTCTGTCTTAGCAAAAGCTGTTGGCCAAGTGTCATTTGTTGGGTTTTGCCAGTTCAGCATTCGTTTCACCTTCTCTGGTTAAAAGCCTCCCAGATTTTTAGGAGGGAGTTGCCTGTTCTTTATTGATTGCATTCTGCTGGCGAGATACCGTGGCCTGCCCCTCTGTGGCTAGTGGGTGGACAATGACCTGAGCATGCCTCCCTCTTAAGATCTGAATCTTGAGCAGGACAGAGAAGCTGGAAACATTTGGCAGTCATTGTCCCACGGGTATCGCCCTGACTGGAGTGTTTTTGCTGCCAGCTTTCATGTAACTCTTGCTCCCCGAGAGCACTTTGCTCCCCAACCACTCCCAGCCTTGTCCTGCATCCTCCCCTCTGTTCAGTGTTACTTCCAGTGAATTTCCTTTCCTTTAGGTTAGCTACAGTGAATCTCTGTTGTTTACAACCAGAGAGTTCTAGCTGATGAACAAAACAAAAAGCAAGAAACAAAAACCCGTATTTCATGTTTTATTTGGATCTAAATAAACTAGAGCCCCCAGTTTTACTTGCCTGGCCAAGAAGGAAGAATATTAGCTCCGGGAAGTGCCAGAGTTTTCCTAATTAACAGAAGAGCCTATATATTCTAAGTAGCGGTAGATCTTCCCAATGAGCCTATATATTCTTATTTCATTTAAAGCCATTGTTCACTATAACAAATACATTCAATAGATTAACTGAATACTGTAGTGTATTTATCTGCTTCCAGTGATCCTTAGAATTGTCCCTGCCACCTTCACCTGGAATCCTTGGAGCTAATATGCACTAAATCCCCACATTTTGGACACTGGATTTTATCTGATTGACTATTTGTCCAAAGAGTAGATGCACCCATCCAAGCTTTTAGAGGCTGGATTGGGACCAGGGGAGACTTCCTGGAGAACACAACACCCAATCTCATTATAAAATAAAGGTAGGAATTATCCGGATGAAGAAGGAGGAAAAGGTATGTTTGGCAGAAGGAACAATGTACGCAAAGACTTAGAGAAACTGCTGGTGCGAGAGAAGAGAGGGGAAACGACAGATGAAGTTGGAAGGTTGGAAGACATATAAAGAGGGCCCACCCCTGCTTTGGAAACCCAAAGCATTTTTAAGGTCAGTGTGTTTTTACTCATACTTACGGGGTCTTAACATATCCAACGGGTCTTGTGTTCATGAAACAGAGAAGCTAGAGTGGAAGCCCCCATATATTTCAGTGGTTTCAGTTTGGAAGACACAGGGAAATTGGGAAGGACTGAAAGAATGGCCAGCAACCTTACAGACAGAACCTGGGGCCTCAAAAGTAGGCTTCCTTTCCATACCACCCATAAGTTATGCAGCCCCGGTCTTCAGCCACCCACCTCTCTGAAACTCTTATGTCAACAACTGTCTACTCAATATCTCCACCAGTTCATACAGTTGTGTTCTTTGTTAGATCTGTCATCTTCCTTCAAAATTCTCTGTTCTTGTGATTCCTGTCTTGGTGAAAGATACCTCAACTCTCCCAGGCACCATAGCAGAAGCGTAGGCATTACCTACTGTCTTCTCCCACCTCCCCCCCTGTTCAGAGTCATACACTCCTGCTCATTCTTCTTCTGGGATTCATGGGGACATCTGCCCCCTTATCTCTACTTCTACAACTACTCTTCTAATCTGGTCTCAACATCTCTCACTTGGTGACCACAGCCAGCCTCTCAGTCATCACCCTAGCAGATGTTAGGTCATAGGTTCTATAGCTTTTAATCATCAGAGTGGGATTAGCAGAGATGAGGAGAATCGTTCATTGATCCCCCCACATTGCCACCTGAGGCTACCAGTTAGCAAATACTATTCCCAGCTTGTCCCTTTTAAAAAAATCTATTGCTGACTTACAAATTCCTTCATTAGGCCTTATATTTCTTTCGACATCACCTTGTTGGATTTAACTCTAAGAAAAGGAATTTCATCTGCAGCCTTGCAAAGGAATCCCTCCTAATTAAGGGTAAAGGAATAATAATGTGGCACAGCTGTACTAAGGGGAAAAACCCTAAACAAGACAGCCTTTTGGGAAACAAGTTTAAATATAGTTAGAGGTGGGACATTTTTACGAGAATCTAACTTAGTTTTCTGCTTAATAACCATGCAAGGAACCCCAAGTATATGTAAAATCTCCTTGGAGATGCCTGGGCTCATAGTCTTCTCAGTGTAATGTACCTTTATTCACACGAGGCCTTTCATAATGGTTGGCCATCACAGGGAACGCTCTTCAAATTGGCATCTATCATTCCTGGAAGGTTTATAAACTGCATTTTTTTTTATGCCAGATGTCATTTTTTTAAAAAGCAGATTTAGGAGGTTAACTAGAGAGTAGGAGACCCAGGGATAGAGCTTAGATCTCCAAGAGCCACTCGGGTCATATTTTTGCAAAGCACAGCCAATGCCAGATCAATGAGGTTTCTGATCCAAAGCAGCATAAACGTGTTATCTTGTATTTGCTGCAATACAGGAAGGGCTGTCTTGATGCTCCTGTGGGCTAAAATGAAACACATGAAAAGAATGACCACTACTAAAGCAACAAAGTAAGAAAGAAACGGATGTCTTTAGCGCCATCTATGGGCCATCTCTGGTGGAAGTTTTATTGCCCTTTAAAATAGGAAGAAACAAGCTGGGTAATACTTGTCCATCTGCCTGGCATCACATACTAATAAGGGAGAGGTCTGGCTTCACGCCTGATTCTGTGATTGAAAAGACTGGGCTCTTTCCAGTTTATTCACATTTATTTTGTTCATTCATTCCATAATTATTTATCAAAAACCTACTCCAGGGGAGCCTGGGTGGCTCAGTTGGTTGGACGACTGCCTTCGGCTCGGGGCATGATCCCGGAGGCCCAGGATCGAGTCCCACATCAGGCTCCCTGCTCAGCAGGAAGCCTGCTTCTCCCTCTCTCACTCCCCCTGCTTGTGTTCCCTCTCTGGCTGTGTTTCTCTCTGTCAAATAAATAAAATCTTAAAAAAAAAAAAAAAAAGCTACTCCATCACATATGGGCGTGCGCACACACACACACACACACGTTTTAAAATAAGTATGGATTTATTTAAGATTTATGACTATAGGGTGCATAGGTGACTCAATCATTAAGCATCTGCCTGTGGCTCAGGTCATGATCTTGGGGTCCTGGGATCAAGTCCCACATCGGGCTCCCCTGGCTTAGCAGGAAAATTGCTTCTCCCTCTCCCTTTGCCTACTGCTCCCCCTGCTTATGCTGTCTCTCTCTCTCTCTCTCTCTCTCTCTCTCTCAAATAAATAAATAAAATATTTTTAAAATTTACAACTATAACTCATTATGAAAGAAAGAAAAATAGGAAATAATATAGGCTAGGGACGACATTTTGGATAGATTATATTATCATTCAAAATATTTGCTGTCCTTCCTTGGGAAAATATTATACTTCCCCAGCTCATTGACTTCAGATTTGGCCATAGGACTCATGGTGCCCTCCATATAGAAGCATTAAACATCCACCCCTGTTGCAGGAGTGTCCATATGACTTATTTTGGCCAATAGAATGTAGCTGGAAGTGATACGCATTTTTGTCTGGCACATACCTTAAAACGAGCTCACAGTTTACCATCTCTCTTCTCTCTGCCTTAAGTCCACAATGTCCCAGGTAGAGGCGGTCCATTAGTCTGTCCCAGAGTGAAGTCATTACAGATCAGGCTGACCCTTGATGGACATGCTATTGCTGTAAGCCACTGAGATCTGGGGGTCATTTGTTAATGCAGCATAACACAACCTACCCTGGCTTATGCACCTTCTTAATTGAGGGCTGGTCAGTGAAGAGTCCATTGTGGAAGTAACATGGGAGTTGAGACGTGAATGAAGGGTCTTGCTAGGTAAAGAGCAGGAGAGGAGAACTTTCCAGAAAAGACAAAGCAGCCAATGTACATGCCTTAAGATGAGAAAAACTTGGAACATTCGAGGAAACAAGACCTAAGTGTCTGGAGTGGACAAGAGTAGTGAGAGATGAAGCTTGGAGAGATGTCTGGGCTTGAGCACAGGGAATTGAGAGCCAAGTGAGAAGGTTGGATTTCATTCCATGTGTGATAGGAAGCCACTGAAGGATTCCAGGCAGAGTGATGAAGTGATCAGATTCTGAAGTGATCAGGGGGAGAGAGAATATAATATATATGGAAGATGTCTATTATAAATATACTTATACAAATGATGTATAGAACAAAATTTATAAATTATAATAAATCATATAATAGCTGTATAAGTTTCATAGAGGTAACTAAGTTTTACAGGATACTTCATTGATTTTTGTCAAACTCTTGTATTCTTAGCCAAATTATGATTGTAATTGATCAACAAGTTTAGTTCTGGCACCTAAGTTGATATGGCAAAACAAAAGTGAAATAGTTAAGATACATGTTTAAACTTCATTCAGCCAAGAATGTGAGCAACTTCCATAATTGAGCTATATCTCTATTTCAAGCTCCCACTACAGTGAGGTGGTTGAAAGTTTATTTTCATTAAAGTTTTACCTATCTTCCCATTCTCTTAGGGTTGCATCAAAATTCTATGGCCCATTGAGAGAAAGGACCCATCAAGAGTCTTCGTTATTTCGTTATTCCGAAGTGGCCACTATTCACACATTTACATGCTCCAGTGTAAATGTCAACATTTACATATCTCTCATTCCTATCTTCCAGGATGTGTCAGGTCTGCAAGAGCTGTTTCTACCACTCATCCTTAAGAACCTGTCAATCTCTACGAAGCTAAGATTCCATCTCCTTATATCCATTATAGAGTCTACCAGGGAAGTACAAGACAGACTCCCTCTCCCTGGAACAGATGAATATCTGGATTTTCAATCTTTTCCCTCTTTTTTCCTCCACTTTCAGCCTGAGGAAATCATCCCCAGTCTTGAGGAGGAGTAAATCCCTACACTACTTAAATATCCCTATCCTCAGTTTAGTAGATACTATAATAAAAACTGGCTCACTCTTTGGAGCAAAATAAAGTTGAATCCCTACCTCACACTATGTACAAAAGTAGATTCTAGATGGATTCAGGACCTAAAGGTGAAGTATAAAATTACACAACTAAAGAATTAAATATGGGAGAATATCTTTACGATTTAGTGTCTGGGGAGACTTTCTAAATCAAGACCTCAAAAGCTCAAAACATAAGGTAATAAGTTGATGGATTTGATTACATTGACATTGGCACAAATATGCCCCCAGCCAAGGGAACAAGGAGGAGCTAGAATCCAGCATGGGCTCTGCTTAGGAGCCAGGCAACTTGGGGTGGTTTCAGTCACAGGTAGGAGTGACTTTTTGTGACTCATCTGCCAGAGAGAGTGACCAGAAAGGCACTGTATGTGAGTACCAGCTGGAGCCCCGACTCTGTCTCATCAATATTTTTCTTGGAAATTCCCACGCCAGCTCAAAAGTTTCTTTGCAGCCTCTGCTTTCAGTTTAGTCCTGAGGCTATTTCACATGCCCTTACCTCTCCCTGGCATGCTCTTCCCCTGATTTCTGCATGGCTCCTTCTCTCCCTTCATTCTGGTCTCTGCTCCAATGTCACCTCCGAAGAGAAGCCTTCCCTGAACACCCCCTCTAAATTGTCACCCCCATCCTCACCTTGCTCTGTCTTCTTGAACTAGCTTTCTTCATTCTACTCTCCACTCCCTGAAATCCCATATGTCTTGGTTCAATGCCATCTCCCCCATGGGACCATAGGCTCCACAAAGGGAGGAACTCAATCTCACTAGTGCCTGTCTATTGTGGGCCCAGAGCGTGTGCTCGGTAAATACGCAGTGAATGAATGAATGGATTGGATCTAAAGAGCAAGCAGGATATGGAATTCTTCCAGAAGA
Source organism: Spilogale gracilis (assembly GCA_004023965.1). Taxonomy (NCBI): domain Eukaryota; kingdom Metazoa; phylum Chordata; class Mammalia; order Carnivora; family Mephitidae; genus Spilogale; species Spilogale gracilis. Next base: position 108,949 of record PITA01005394.1, read on the forward strand.
GTTAAAAAAAACAGAACAGCGAGTACTTAACCAGAGCAAAAAGAAATGTGAAGTATTATTTCTCCCTCATTTCTGCCTTATTGTGTTAAGATTAATTTGACTAATGAACCGGTTCCTTAAAACTCATAATGGAGTGAGTCAGCTTTCTCGAATAATCAACATTGTATTTAGCCTCCAGGACCTATTTAAAGACATAATTGGCTTCCAAGTGATATTTAGTGTTGCTTTATTTTTAAACAAAGAGCCAATTCATGATGTGTTTTTCAGATGTTTTGTGTATGAGACACACTGGGCTTTCACTCCCAAACAGGAACACTTTTAGGATTATTGTCTGCATATTTAAGGGACAAAAGTCTAAGTCCTGTCTACCTGCTGACCACAGTCCAACCTTCCACCAGACAGTTAGCATTTCGATCCCAAGGCAAACCCCTGTGTCTCAAGGACAGGCCGCTTCGAATCAAGTGATGGATGATTTTGTTGCTTCTTTGGTGTTTAGTCCCTCCTCTTACAGCAGCAGTTTCCATCCCTGGATGCCCGTTGAAGCTTTAAAAATCCAGATTGCAGGTTCCACCTTTGAAGATTCTGATGTAACTTGTTTGGGGGGTAGGGGAGAGAAAAATGGGAATTTTCAAAAGCTCCCAGGTGCTTCTAAGCCCGTACCAGGTTTGAGTCATTGTTTAAAAGATCCTGCATAGGACTTGAGATCTCACTGCCGCCTGTACTGGGCCCGGAGAAGTCCCCTTGGTTTCCCATTCATCCACTCTATTACTTGAGGCTCTCCGCTTTGCTGCCCCCCGCCCCGGTCCCTGACCTCTGCCCTGACCCCGTTCTCTCCCTACCCTCTCCGGTGGGATACTCCCTCCAACTTTGACCTCAAGCCGGGTCCCAGGCAGAATTCCTGCATGCCCCCTAGCTACACAGCCCCCCCACTCAATCTGGGTGGGAAATGGCTACCCCTACCCCTTCTTCACTCACCCCTGCCCTTGAGATCTACCACCAGGCCGACCCCAGTCACTACATTCCCCACATGAGCCCCAGGTCTCCCATCCACACCCAACTGGTTGGATCTTTATCCTACAGCACATACTATGTCCTCTACAAAGAATGTCCTTTCGAGCCGCTTCACCTCACTTTCTCTTACTTGTCCTTTGAGCCCTGGTTCATCCATCACCTTTGCCACACAGCCAGAACAAGCTGGTTGTTTCTCCCTCTGGACTCCGTGTTTGTTGCTTAGCCCACCTGGCCCCAGCCTATGTCGTGTTTGCGGCCTCAGTAGACCCTGAGCATCTCACCAGCAAGACCGTGTCTAACTCATCTCGGTGCCTGGAGTGCCCTCCTGGGCCCTAACCCAATGCAGCAGCATCAGAGAGCCTGGCGAGGGAACCACTAAGTAAATGGAGCATCAGGGAGCCTTGGGAGATCGGGCTTGGCTTACAGGAGAATCTGTGTTGGGTCCACAAGCAGCAATTATCATTTCAATTTTTAACCTTCTAAAGGTTAGAATTATCAGGATGCAGACCTAGCACAATGCAGCTTTGTGTGCAAGGAGCAAATCAGTGAACAGTGGCCTTAATCCAGCCCACAGACGTCTTTTGATTATCTTACCTGGTGTTTAAAATCATAACTTAGTTGTCAACATTCAAAAATCAGGAAATTCTACAGACTTTACAGATTTTAGGCTCCTCAGAAAAGGAGGTCCCACGGAACCCATATTCCCAGGCAACAGTCTGAGGGGCTGAGCAGACTCTGCCCCATCTGGTGGGTGTGCCCTGCTCACTTGGATCAGCTCCGTGCTCCCTGCTGCTCTCACGACCATGACCCAGCTGACCTTTGGGGGCCTTAGAGCTCGAGCCCCTGATCTCCATCAACCTGGTACATGGTTATTGGCATGCACTCCTCTGCATGCCGTGCAATTAACAGCCCCTAACCTAGAGTCACAGCAGTCCTGAGGCATTAGCATCTCTGCTTTCAGGCAGCTCACCAATGAGAAGAAGAGACAGATGATGATCACATGCGGGACTCGATACAGGCGATGAAATAAGTACTTCAACAATATTAACACCAAAGCATGATTTATTTCCATTCACACCAATGGAAAGTGCAATAAAACACCTGGCAAACTGAAAGGCAGCTTCCTGGAAGAGGTGTTTTTCAAGCCGGTCTTTGAAAGATGTGTATCGGTTTGTCCAAGAATCAAGACTCTGGGGGAAGGCATTCCAGGCAAAGTGTGTGCAAAAACAGGAGGAAGAAAATAGCCTGGTGCATTCTGGAAACAGTGAACTGGTCATATGCCTGCAGCAGAGGTAAGGCAAGAGGTGAAACTGTATTAGAGTTTGAGGTCAGTATCAAAAAGCCTTTAATGCCATACCAAAGAGGTTGGACTTTATCTGGAGGGCAAAAACAGGCTTCCAGTTGCAGAGTAACACGAGCTTCATATCTTGGAAAGATAACTCTGGAGGCAGATCTTATGGGTCAAAGCACATCCAGCAAACATCGAGAAGGAAATGCAAAAAAAAAAAAAAAAAAAAAAAAAAAAAA
>PITA01005395.1:0-111394 GCA_004023965.1 Spilogale gracilis
TAAGTGAGACCATGCGATACTTGACTTTCTCTTCTTGGCTTATTTCACTCAGCATAATCTCTTCCAGTCCAGTCCATCATATTTTATTTTTTTATATTTGATCTTATTAGCCAAAAGGCTGAGAAGCAATTGTATTTTATTTTTTAAAGATTTTATTTTGAGAGTGTGTGTACATGTACAAATGGGGGAGGGGGTGAGGGAGAGGGTAATGCAGGCTCCCCAGGGTTCTGGGATGGGACCACGACCTGGGCTGAAGGCAGACACTTAACCGACCAAGCCACCGAGGCACACCAAGTTTATGTACATTTTAAATTAAGATTTTAATTTTACCATTATAAATTCCAACTTTTCAAAATTAAAAGAGTTGACTCAGCTGACTCTATCTGCCTTAGAACGTCCTAAGTAACCTCGTTGCTGAGCCACAAACAGGCTTTTTTTTTTTTGATTCGCCAGAAATATCAGACTCCACACAACTATTGGTAAATACTCTTCCAACTAATCACTAGGGGCCAAGAAATCTTAATATCCATCCTAAAACAAGGCAATTTCTACATGGACAATATTACTTACCAAGGCTCTTAATTTCTTTTTTAAGATTCATTTATTTGGGTGGAGGGAAGGAGGGTGGGCAAAGGGAGAGAGAATCCTCAAGCCGACTCCCCAGTGAGCATGGTACCCTGTGCAGGGCTGAATCTCAGGACCCTGATATCATGACCTGAGCAGAAAAGAGTCAACAGCTCAATAGGCTGAGCCAGCCACAGGCCCCAGGAGGGTCTTCATTTCTAAAGAAATTATGAATTACAGTTTATGACACATGCTCAAGTAGTGGTAAGGTACAAAAACCCGAAGTCATTATCTACAGCCATGATTGCAGGTAAAGAACACTACAGTTCCTGAAATACACTCGCCGTCCTTCAGCTTGAACATTCTATTATTTTCTGATAAAAATCCTTCCTTGTTCCCCTCACTCTCAACTGCTCTAAAGAGAAAGAGAGGCGCCATCCCTATCTACCATAAGCCCAACTGAAGAGGGAACTGTATGACACAGACGCTTCGCAGGGTTTGTCCCAACATGGAATTCATGTCCTCTCAAAAATTATGAGAAACTGAAGATAGACTGCAGATTATTCTTTGAGAAACATCTGACTTATATAATAAAAGGGATTTCAAAGAGGATCAGCTCAGCAGTCTTTCATAATAAACAATCTCTGCTTTGGTTTTCTCACTGAAAATGGGACTTCCCACGGGCACCTGGGTGGCTCAGTCAATTAAGCATCTGCTTCAGGCGTAGGTCAGGATCCCAGGTTCCTGGGATGGAGCCTCTTATCTGGCTCCCTGATCTGCAGGGAGCCTACTTCTCCCACTCTCACTCCCCGCTGCAGCTCCCCCTTGCCTGAGCTCTCTCTCTCTCTCTCTTTCTCTCTCTCCATAAATAAATAAAATCTAAAAAAAAAAAAAAGAAAAAAGAAAATGGGACTTCTCAAACATGCATGTGAGGAGAATTAAGTAAGATAATACATGCGAATTAAATAAGATAAATAAGATAATACATGCACTTGTGTAAAGTTTTTATGAAATACTCATTCAGCAGAGAATTCATATTTTTTTCCTCAGGGAAATTCAACTATCATCATGTAATAATTTGGCAAACAAAAGATATTCTTTTGGCTTTAAAAATCCTCTTTTTTCTTAAGATAAAATTTATAAATGCATCAAAAAATATTAAAGTTGAGGACTAGATAATGCAAATGCGTGTGAGGCAAATAATTCAATGTGAAATTAGTTATTAAAGTTTTAGAAATATGTTCTTGTTTCTATACTTTCAAACTCAAGGAGAATCAATATTCTGAAAAAACTTTCGGAACTCAAGGTCATGTCTCCCGTGCCTATAATCTTTCCGTGGTTTACACTGGCACATATCCGGAGTCAAAGAAAGGTAACAAGCTTTAGGAATAACAAGTCAAGCTTCAAGCAACAAAAGAAAATTTTACATCGGGTATTTACCCACATTTAGGTTGCTGTGGACTCTGCCGGAGATATGAAAGAGTAGGACATGATGTTTCTTGAAAATAATCAACATCATATCCTGACATTACTATAGAACCAAAATTGACCATTTTAAAAATTCTTTTCAGCCATTTCACTGGAAGCTTTAATTTTCTCGAAGATAAAATAATGATGACTTTTTAAAGAACTCCTTGTCTTTGAACACTTAGCTCTTCACATCTCTTCAACGTTTTTGACTAAATGAAAGGCCACAGAATGTAACAAATAGATCTTCTGTTTTTCCTACTACATCATTAACATGTAACAGATCATAATTTTGTAAATTCTATATCACAAATGCAAACACAGTTCATAGTTGGAAAAAAACCAGCTTTCTTATTAGAGAAAGGGTTATGAATAAACAACTATGTCAGAACCACAATATACAGGCAAAATTTATAGACCTTGAACAAACACTGCTAATAACACAAAACAGAACTTTTGCTTCCTGAGAGTTCTAGACCGTTCCTGCGTGTTTTGCAATGAGATTTCATCACTTTCACCACAGACAGAAGCATAAGGTTGTGCAGGTTTTCTTATTTTAGCTTTCTGGTTACATGTGAAAGAACATTTATTGTTACATAATGAATTACATTTATTGAGTGCTCCCCCTAAAAAAGGCACAGACTTAATGCTATAAATGTGTTTTATTTAATTCTCTCCACAACTGAGAGGCAATAAATAGTTAGGTAAGTGACTCAAGTGCACATAATGAGAGCTAAAATTGAACCACAGCCTGTCTGACTCCAAAGCCCAGGGTCTTCAACACTGCATTAAAATTCTCCATGGCCGAAGAAAAAGAAAGAAAAAAAGGAACCAAAAAGAAACAAATACATTAATTTTGTTTTTCAGTTCTAGGCTCTTATATCAAGAAGCTATCTAACTGCACGGTTTCGCCGCTTCGGGAGTTATTTAGCAAACAAACTTATGTAAGCATCTATGTAACATATATGTAAAAGATACTATAGGCGAGTGAACTTTATAATACAGAGAAAAACAAGAACCGAAAAGAACATCCCTAGAGAAATTAGTATCAACACCTGGTAGGGTACAATCAATTTTTTCAGATTAAATCATTTATTATAAACTCTACAAGACAGTGCTTGCCACCTGGAGATGCCACGTTTTAATGCCAGTCTTCCTTTGGTGGAATGAAGCCAGTCAACCAAATAATAGTAAGTCTTAGTTTTCCCTGTTTGAAGATCAGGGTTACTCCAGAAGGTGTGGAATTTCGATGAATTAGAATACCTAGCGGAGTCAGTAGCTCTCCAGGCCTTTTTTGTCATTATTAAAGTGAGTACAGATGCAGTTAATTAGAGCCCACCAGAATGAAGTATATCTTGTTTTGAAAGCTATTTTTCCTTGTGTTACCATGTGAAATAAGTATGACATGTTTAAGATAGATGATCCTCCAAAAAATAAACCAAGAAAACCCAACCCCTATTTCTAAAAGGCCAGTTTAATATTTGTAAAATAGAGCACCTTATTTATTAACACTGTTTGTAACGATGTTCCCATTCCCTAGATGAAGGCAGTCGCCGCGACCAGGCCCTTGCCCCATTACAACACGGTGCTGTTTTGCAACCATGAGAAACGTTTGCAACAACAGCGGACGTTCACTGAATGCTGCGAGCTCCCACAGACCCGTCATCTGCACCCCCCACGAGGTAAGTAGGTGCGGTCAGTACACTGATTCCGTGGGCGAGAAAACGCGCGGCTGGGGACTCCAAGTCACCCACTCAAAGGCACACGGAGCAAAAAGGGCAGGGTGAGGAGCTCGGGTCTGACTCCAAAACCGATGCTGTCGACGACCTCTCAAACCGCCGCCTGGCCCCCATCACCCTGCCACTCCTCTCGGACACTCAAAATGCAAAGTATCCAAACAGCCTTTGCCTCTTACAGGTTTCCGAAGAGACCAAATGAGGAGCGGCGCGGGGAGGAGAGACCGGGGCTGGCTCAGAGCGGAGTAGAAAGCGCCAGAGCCCACGAAGAAAACCGACCTGAACATAAGCCACAGAGACCTACACATTTTAGAGCTAAAATCGCACAAAACCAAGAAACCGAAAACTAAGTTGGCACGAGGCGAGGAAGTCCCCGCAGCAGCGGGGCAACGGGAGCGGTCACGCCGGGTGTCCCCCTCCTGCAGCTACGGAGGCGAGCGGGCACACGCACCCCGCGAAGGGCACAGCCGCAGCCGGCGCCGCAGCTCCGGGTTTCCTCCCGGGACACGCAAGCGGCGCGGCTCCCACGCGCCCCTCACCGGCCTGCCACGCGAACCGCCTCCGAGGCCGAAGGGCCTGCGCCGAGACGCCGAGACGCGCCCGGTAACCCGCGGTGGGGGACGAGCTCACACCGCCACCGGGTGTGCGGACGAGCCCTGGGCGCGGAGGGCTGCCCGGTGCCGCTCGGCCGCCCCGACCGTCCCGCCCGCCGCCCGCACCCCAGCTCGGGCCGAGTCACCGCGCGCTCTCGCCGCCCGCCCGCCCGCCCGCCTCACCTGCCCAGCTCTCGGCCCGGGCTCAGGCGGTAGCCGTCCTGGAAGGGGTCGGTGCGCACCGCCGTGCGGATCTCCGTCAGCAGCCCGCGGGCCTGGGGTGGGGGTGGCGGCCGGCGCGGCTCGCCCGGATTCCTGCCCGCCCGGCCCGACCCGGAGGCGGCGGCCGAGGGGGAGCCGCGGCTGCCAGGCTTCTCCAGCGGGATCATAGCGCACAGGGACTCCTCCTTTCCCGCCGCCGGCCGGCAACGGTCCCACCTGCGGCTGCCTCGCGCGGACCCACAGGCCTCCACGCAGCCGCTCTCCCGCTCCGCGCGCTTAAAGTGCGGCGGGCGGACACCCGGCGTCCCGCCCCGCCCCTAGCCCCGCGTCCCGCCCCCTCCCCAACCCCTAGCCTCGCCCCTAGACCCGCCCTAGACCCGCCCCCTCGCGGGCCCGCGCGGCGCCGGGAGCGCCGGGTATCTCAAGCGCTCCCTCTGCCGCCGAGAGGGAGAGAGTGCAGCCTGGGGGAGAAGAAAGGCCTCACTACCGTTAAGAATGGAGGGGGACTGGGGCGCCTGGGTGGCTCAGTTGGTTGGGCGACTGCCTTCGGCTCGGGTCATGATCCCGGGGACCGGGGATCGAGTCCCACATCGGGCTCCCTGCTCGGCGGGAGGCCTGCTTCTCCCTCTCTCACTCCCCCTGCTTGTGTTCCCTCTCTCGCTGTGTTTCTCTCTGTCAAATAAATAGATAAAATCTTTAAAAAAAAAAAAAAAAAAAGATATCTCCTGATCAACTTAAAAAAAAAAAAAAAAGAATGGAGGGGGACTGGCCTCACCCAGTTACACACCTGTTGAACACCTGAGTGCTCCAAAACTTGATCCCTCCGTCAGTGAAAGCACAAGAGGTGCCAGCTGGAGTTTACCTTAGGCGTGTGGGGAGGGGTGCTGAGTCTCTGATCACCGCTACTGTACAGCACGTGGGACTTGACCAGGGCACCTGGTTCCTTCCTACCCTGGGAGGAAATCTGGAAGCAGAAGCTGGGGACATGTCATTAATCCCTCGCTCTAGCCCTGTGTGACGGGCAGTATTAGACGTCTGCAGTCTGCTCTGTATTTAAAATGCTGCTCTCGTCATTTTTAAAAAAAAATATTAGGTTGTTTTTTATAAGTGGACTTTTTTATTTTAGAGAAATTTTACCTTCACAACAAAACTAAAGGTACAGAAATTTCTCGCTTACCTTCTCCCTCCACCCTTCACCTGGTCTTAATTGTTTTCAATCGAATTAAAATTCAATTAAAAATCATCTGTTTTTAATTGAATTAAAATAGACACAAAATATTGTGTTAGTTTCAGGTGTGCAAGATAGTAACTATATTTTATACATTATGAAATGATCAACATCATAGGTATAGTTGCAATCTAACACTATTCGAAGTTATTACAACACTATTCACTATATTCCCTGTTGTGCATTACCTCCTCATGACTTATTTTATAATTAGAACTTAGTGTCTCTTTTCTTAAATTTTATTTATTTATTTGGCAGAGAGAAACACAGCCAGAGAGGGAACACAAGCAGAGGGACTGAGAGAGGGAGAAGCATATTTGACAGAGAGAAACAGTCAGGGAGGGAACACAAGCAGGGGGAGTGAGAGAGGGAGAAGCAGGCTTCCCGCCGAGCAGGGAGCCCAATATGGGGCTCGATCCCAGGTCTCCAGGATCATGACCTGAGCCCAAGGCAGTCCCTTAACCAAGTGAGCCACTCAGGCGCCCCAGAACTTAGTGTCTCTTAATCCCCTCCACCTATTTTGCCCCCCCCCCACCTGCCTGTGCTCTGGCAACCACCTATTCTTTGTATCTATAAGGCTATTTTTTTGTGGGTTTTTAAAAGATTTTATTTATTTGACAGAGAGAAACACAGCTAGAGAGGGAACACAAGCAGAGGGACTGAGAGAGGGAGAAGCAGGCTTCCCACTGAACAGGGAGCCCAATGCTGGGCTCGATCCCAGGACTCCAAGATCATGACCTGAGCTGAAGGCAGACAGTTAACAACTGAGCCACCTACGTGTTCCAAGGCTGTTTATGTTTTGTTTTAAGATTCCGTGTATAAGTGATATTATATGGTATTTGTCTTTCTCTGACCTATTTCATTTAATATAATACCCTCTAGGTCCATCTATGTTTTTGAAAATGGATAGATTTCACTCTTTTTTAGGGCTGAGTAATATTACACACACACACACACACACACACACACACATACACACACACACTGAATTTTCTTTATCCATCTATCATCTATCCGTGGACACTTAGGTTGCTTTCATATCTTGGATATTATAAATAATGCCACAACAAACTTAGGGGCACATGTATCTTTTCGAAATAGTGTTTTTGTTTTCTTCAGATAAGTGCGCTGAAGTGGAATTTCTGGAGCATGTTGTAGTTCTGTTTTTTAATTTTTTGAGGAACTCTCATACTGTGTTCCATAGTGGCTGCATGAATTTACATTCCCAACAGTAGTGGTCACCCTCACCAACACTTCTTATTTCTTGTCTTTTTGATAATAGCCATTCTAACAGGTGTGAGGTGAGTCTCTCATTGTTTGGACTTGCATTTCACTGATGATCAGTGATGCCGAGCATCTTTTCATATGTCTGTTGACCATCTGTGTGTCTTCTTAGGAAAAATGTCTATTCATGTCCGCTGCCCATTTTTTTTTAATTGGGTTGTTTGCTTTTTGTTACTGAGTTGTATGAGTTCTTTATATGTTTTGGATGTCAACCCTTTATTGGGTATATAATTTGCAAGTATCTTCTCCTATTTGGTAGGTTATATTTTGTTTTATTGGTGGTTTCCTTCACTATGCAAAAACCTTTTAGTTTGAGTTAGACCTGTTTGTTTATTTTGGGTTTTATTGCCTTTGTCCAAGGAGACATATCGAAAGAATATTGACAGTGATAGAGAGCTTACTGCCATTGTTTTCTTCTAGGTTTTTTATAGTTTCTGGTTTACATTTATGTTTTTAATACTCTTTGAGTTTATTTTTGAATATGGTGTAAGAATGTGGTCCAGTTTTATTCTTTTGCATATAGCTGCCCAGTTTTCCCAAACCGCTTTCTATTTTATTTCTTTAGATTTTATTTTTTATTTGACACAGAGAGAGAGAGAGAGAGAGAGAGAGAGAGAGAGAGAGGACAAACAGACGGGGAGAGAGAAGCAGGCTCTTCTGAGCAGAGAGCCTGATGTCAGGCTCAATCCTAGAACACTGGGATCATGACCTGAGCTGAAGGCAGATGCTTGACATCCGAGCCATCCAGGCGCCCTAGGTATGAAGTTTCTTAGGCTCATCCAGTCATTTCTAGTCCCTTCTCTGTTTACGATTTCATTCCTGTTCGTCTTTCCTCTCCAGTGGAACCAAGGGCTCCTTTTTTTTCCCCGCCCATAGCATTTTGCTAATTTATTATTATTTTTAAAACACCATCATAACTTACTCAGGAACTGGGATGGGGTCGCAGTGGGAGGGAGTATTCCTATCAAGACCAGGGACCAAATCTCACATGAAGCAGATGAATGAATTGTATACTGCTAGACCATGAACTCCTTGAGGCAAAGATTGGCATTTTCCCCCCTGTACCCAGCACAGGGCTCAGCATGTAATAAGTATTCACTAAATGGTTAATTCAAGGAAGGTAGTATGTGGTGGTGGTTGAGGGTCAGGGTTCCGGAGGGAGCCCAGCTTCTCACTCAGATCTTGGCCATACCATTTACCTTGGGCAAATTAATTAACTTCTCTATGTTTCAGGGTTTTTTCAGCTTACGATAGGGTATAAGTTATCTCATAGGGTTATACATAAAAAACACAAATTAGTTCTTAAGTAGTCAAAAAATTTATTGTGTTCACAGCCATCTGTAAACTAATCCTTTGATTAAATAAATACTACAATATTAATGGTTGATTTACTAAACTATTTTAAAAAGCAGTAAACTTATTAGGCAATGTTTTTATTCCTTCTGTGATTTTTATTAGAGCAATTAAAGAGCCTGGGGAATAATGCGGTTCTAAATAAGTTAGCTTTTATTATTCTTATTACCATTGGGGCTGATGACAGGTGTTCATGTGGCAGGAAGGAGGACAGTATGGGATTGGGTTGTGGGCCCTATAATATGTTGGAGTCCTAACTCCCAGCACCTCAGAATGTGAACTTATTTGAAGTTAGGGTCTTACAGAGGTAAACAAATTAAAATGAAGTCATAGAGTGAACCCTAATGTAATCTGACTGCTGTCCTTACAGAGAAGGGAAATTTGGACACACACACACAGAATGTCGCACGAGGATGAAGGTTAACGTCTCTAGGCAAGGCAGGCCACGGATTGCCAGCAAATCCCTGGAAGCTAGGATAGAGGGTTGGAAAGGATCCTCTCAGAGGGAATCAACCCCACCATCACCTTGATCTTGGACTTTCAGCCTTGGTTAACCCAGCCTGTGGTCCTCTGTCACAGCAGCCGCAGCAATCTCATAGGGAGGGGCTACGGCCCGAGGCAGCCTGTGTCTTTGGTGAGTTCACAGTGACTGGATCCTGGCATCCCCATGGCACGTCAGAGGGGCGATCGCTTCCCTCTCCCACCGTTCTCTTCATTATTATACCGGGTGCAGGAGCTCAGGACCCCAGGGGATATTTTGTGACGGGGCATACCTTTAGCCCTCAAGATAAAGCTTGGTGGCTTTGAGCAGATCGTTTCTCCTGGCCTCAGATTCTTTATCTCCAAGAGAAAATTAGTGGATCAGAGGTGTCCAAGTGTCCCTCCCCAGCCAAAATTGTGATGATTCCTGCAGCAGTAATAAAAGTTAGCCTGACCTTCCAGAACTCTCTCTTCATTTATTCTGTTAGAGAACTATCCTCTATAAACATACCTAACCTGCATCTGGACTTCAAGATATATGTGCGCCCCCCCCCCCTTTTTTTTATGGTTGTCAGCACAGCATACTGGAAAAACATGGCCTTGGAACTGGGGAGATCTGAAGTCTAATCTTGATTTCAGAATAATGATCAGATTAAAATATAAACTATCATCTACTGTCTGTAAATTGTGGTTTAGGCTAATTTCCCCCCCTACACCTGAAGGGAAATATTATTTTCAGTTAGAATGAATCTAAAATAAACCCAGAATGTGCATAAAAATGCAATTTGAGACTTCTCAGGTTTTTCGGGCTCCCAGTCCCATCCACACTTTTTTTTTTTTTCTCTCCCTCAAAGAATAAGTCAGCTTCTGACAGCCCAGTGACAGCCACACAGTCTTTTATGGGCTCCCAAGACCGTGATTTTGAGAGTTCCTATAGGTGCAGTTGGACACATTTTCACCTAGCACTAACCCTTTACCGAGGGTCACACTGGGAGTTAGGCTGTAGCCTGAAGTCTTTTTAGAAGCATCTCAACGTGTAGCAATTTAGTAAACATAAAGGGCACTCACAAAGAAAGCCCACGCGGCTTGTGTGCAGTCCTACAGGCACACACAAGGAACTTGTCACAGGACCAGGTACTCTGCTCTTTTGATCAATACCTCTCTCGGGGATGCTTTATCACAGCACCTGGCCGCCTTCCGTGTCGCTTTACTGCTCACGTGCAGTGAGAGTGTAGGCATGACCCAGATTGCTAGGCATTACCCTCGACTTCCGTTGCAGTAAGGAGTGCACACAATGCCATACCAAAGTGAGTTTATTGACATTCCTTGAAGGTGGCATGATGGGAGAGAAAGCTCGGCCTGAGTATCACGGGACATTTTTCTTGGTGATGTGAGCAGAAGCAGCCCAGCGGTGTGGACTTCTCCCGCTACGGACTAGAACAGAGACTCGGAACAAAATCATTACAGACATTTCCTTAGGTAAGCTGGAAGCTGCAGGAAGGAGGCTAGTGGAACAGTATTTACTCTATACACTACCTCTAGGCACAGTTTTTTCCTACTAGAACAAAGGGACTACATGTCACTAACAGGAAAATAACATTTTCTCTTTCGAACCTTATGATGGGTAGAACATCCGTCCTGGACTTCTATGATATAGTATTGCAGTAGTTTTAATAATGAACACTGAAGTACATAATAATAATAATAAAGCACCACATTTTTTATGTAAAGTTCTAACTACTTTCATTTGAAAGTGTTTCATCTTGACTGGGAAAACATTTGTGGCAACAGAGAAATTTTTTGAACCGAAATTTTGGACACATGGCTTGACACACCGACTGAAAAATACCACAGATGTAACATGAGCATTGTTCTGGGAAGTCTGGCTTATCGACTCGCCACACAAAGATACTTACCATTAATGGACATATGGCCATGTATTAGAAGAGAAAAAAAGATTTAGAAGTCTGCCAAAGGATCCTTTTTCTTTTTCTCTTAATTTCCTCATGGCCCTTCAAACAACTGCGCTGCACTGGTGATGGTAGTAAAAAAGTTCTCACGACTGCTGGCAACTTAACATACACAGGAAGTCACGAAGACTCCTGACCCAGCAGAGGCAATTTCTATTTTTAGGATTATCATCTTCATGTGATAGAATAAAATGTCATATCCATGAAATCATTCTAATACTTCAGAGCTTAATTTTTATTTATTGTTCTTGTTCGTTCCCTGATTAAGTGTAATAGACTCTTACCAGAACTAGCTCTAAAAGGTCTTGTTTTAGGGGAATGGTGGCTTATAAGTGAGCAATATTATAATAGCCTCCATGGAGAAAACTCATACTTTAAATTAAAAACAAACAAAACAAGTGGTAACAGACAGATCTGCTTTGTTATTGTGTCATATGATTGGGGGAGGTTTACACCTCCGGCTGGTGAAATAAATAGCATAATTACACACACACACACACACACACACACACGCAGAATTTTCATGTATTCCAGTCTCATATATTAGGGAATACTAGTTAAAGAAATGTCACTTGGAACATAGAGAAATCACAGAATCTTTCCATGTTCTCCTTTTCTTTTGGTTTACCTTCCTTTAGGATTCTGCACAAGGCTGTAATAGAATCTGGGACCCTGTTAAGCAAGATTTGCATCCTTTCAGCAGACTTTGACATCAGTACTTCTTTTTGGAATTTTATACTTTTACAAAGTACTGATCCTGCAGTGCTTTGTGGGATACATTTCGAGTCATGGCATTGGGGTGGGAGGAGGGGGAATGGGAAGAAGGAAAAGCTAGTCGAAAAACCATTTATGCCCAAGATATCTATCTCTATGTGTTTTCTAAGACACCTTGTTCCTTCTGTGTATGGGTAGAATAGATATCGAGTAATCTAATTAATGTTAACTGGATATTTGTGTAAATTGCAAAGCTCCCCAGGAGTAGGTTCCGTCTTTTGATCACCTTCCTCCCTTGCCAATGCCTAACAAATAAGTACTAAAAAAAAATCGAGTGCTTGAAGTAGTGAGCATTTACACATGCATAACACCAAGTTCTAAAAATGAAAGATGCTCCCTACACTAGAGACACTGTTCAAAGAGGTAAAATGGTGAAATGATTTGCATTATCCTTGTGCTCTGATTTCCTAAATAATAGCTCCATTGGAACCCATAACTTTTCAGATACGAGAATGTGCACTGAATTTTACAGATCCCTCAAATGTATGTTATGTAACTTACATGTTCCATCTTATCTTGGTAAATATCCTTTTCAGACAACAATAGGAAGCTAAACTTCTGTAACATATTATTTCCTGATTGACAATAGATGCACAGCAGCAAGGGGTGCTGGGCATTATAAATAATTCCTACTAAAACAAGTTTCATTTTGGAGCCCAGGAAATACAAGGTAGTGCCTGGACACACACCGATACAATGAGCCCAAGGCATGGCCTCCTGTCCAATTAACTTTGTCTTCCATCTCTCCCATTTCTCCCTTGGTAGGATGTTGGAAGTAACAAGGTGACAGCTCAACAGCGGAGACCCCTTCAGGTCTTCTTTTCCCAGTGAAGAAAAACACTTTCATTTATGACATATTTCAGACAACATGGATAACGAGGTTGGAAAAATAGAAATGACCATTATGTTTGGGCTTATTCCAAATGTGATCAAGAGGTCAGGCTGGCTTTGGAGCCCGCAACTGTTTTTCCGAAAACACTGAGTTTTCTGAGATATCTCTTCGTTGAGGGCTAAAAGAAACTGGCTCTCTATTTTGACATATCAACACGCCTTGGGGTGGTAGGTGTCTGCTCGGGTAGGACTGCTGAAGGTGAAGGAGGAGTGTCACATTGCCCTTGACCCCGACAAGCACCGTCACTCTCTGCAGCTTCTTGTTTAACGTGTCCCTGTGGACAACCAGATGTGAAGGGTTTCCAACATCACAGCGAAGAAAAAAAAAAAAAAAGAAAGCAGCATGAAAAAAAAATCATCAAAGTTAAAACAAAAGTCTGTTTGCCAATTCCCTTTAACAAAAGTCATGAGATTATCTATACATTTCCTTTTTCCTTTATGAAGGAGAACGGTAGTTTGACCGAACAAAGCAAAATAAAACAGTACAGAACTCTGGTATTCCAACCAACCTAATTCGGCCTTCTTCCTTCTCTCTTGTTCGCTTCATCACATTCTACACAACACAATGGGGGTAGAAGCCTCATCCTTCAGGCTCCATGATGAGATCTCCTTCGTGTGCATAAGCTTCCGCTTCTTGAGTGGTGGGTGTTCCCAAGAGGTGTGCCCCTCCTTGACTTCCCTAAACTCAGGTTAAGCCACAATCACCATGACCCTTGAGATACACTGTGTTGCATCAGCAGGAGGCATTTTTTCTCGTTGTTATTTGTTGGAAAGTGTAATATTTGCACCATATATTAGGTTAGTTCCAGCTGATGGGACTGATGCCACATATGACTCATGAGTTGAAGGTATAAAAATTTCAGCTTTGCCACTGTTGTTTTTGGATGGATGGTATGCATGGGAAAAAGGAGAGTGGGAGGAAAAGAAATTTTTGATCGGCTCCTAGACCTGGAGTTGGTTTTAGAAATCATAAAAAATGGTGGCTCTGCTCAGAAGACATGGGTGTATAAAAGCTCGGAATGCTTAATGCTCAAATTTCCCTAAAATTATATAAATGGAAGTAAACTTTTATTACCATTTGGTCAGGTGTAGCATAACTTGCATTCCTATTTCATTGTTAGTAATGGAGGTATGTGGAGATACACACAGACCTTGAGACAGCTGTTGTTTAATATTGCATACAGGCTAGCAGTTCATCGAGAATAGAGGAGAGAAGCCTGAAGGTTGGATCTCGGAAGAAGGCAGTTCTTCATGCACAGCTTTTGTCAATCCTGATTTGGTTTGAAAATAAAGATCATGGAATACCAAAAATCAAAGGAGAGTTGATTCAGGGAAAGGGCAAGGGGATCATCCCGGAAAGGGTGATGTGACTGTCAGGAAAATGTCAGGTGAGTTTCCATGTCCTCATTCAAGTCCAAATGTGCTGGTTTCCTCTACTGCTGTCAGCAGCTTTTCATACAACATGGAGTATGAGGGATAAGGTGGAAGATCCAATCGGTTGAAGCACGTGTGCGCCCTGAATGGGGAGAAAAGACTGGTGAAGGTGGTTGTTTCCAAGGTCCATCTGGTTTGTATGTATCTGAATAAAAAATGAGCACAACCACAATCTGGGACCACCATGAAGCACTGCAATTAGAACAGTAGCCTTCTAGACACAAATAAACCAGCTGCGGGAAAAGAAAACTGGAAACGGATGGTTTGCCTTTATAAGCACACCACATTAACGTAGAACTGTACTAGCAAATCAGTTCCCAAACTCTATGGTATTAGAGCTACGTGTTATTCTGCAATTGAGCTACGAACTTGGATGCGATCGGTGAAGGAGGCAAAAACATAATTATTAAGGGGATCATATTCCCAAGTCTCCTTACCCAGCTCTGGGTTCTGGGCCATGGTAAACCACGTGCATCGATGTACAGGTGCCACGAGATGCCCTGGGATTTTGAGAGCTGAAGCTCTATAAAGTCAGGTGAACCCTGGAGACAGTCTGACTCTTGTGTTTTCACTGTGACACAGCTAACCTGACACAGGAATGTTGCATCTCTAAGTACAGGTGAGTTTACGGAATGGTCTTCCCTGGCTGCCTGGAGCCGTCCGTGTGCCCTGGGTTCTGCCGTACTTGCCATAGCCTTCCTTCACCCTCCGGGCCCATGCACGCCAGCAGCTTGGTTTAGGTAAGGAATGGTCTCCCCACCTTGCTCTAATGTGCAGACCAGCACCAGACCCTGTGTCGCCTGTACAGGGCTCGGGGGTGAGCCCAAGAGGCCCAGAACAGGTTCCTCCTGCAGAACTTCAAATCACCTGAGTACTTTCTCCCTGTCAGATGGTCTTTGTTTCTATGGACTCTGGTTGAGGCCAAGGCCTGCAGCAAAGTAGGGAGGAAGGTGGATGGGGGCAGCTCAAGGCTAACCTCATGCCTTTTTCTCCCTAGAAGGGGTGGTGTGTTGCGATGGTGTTTTGAGAAGCCAACCAGCACAGAACAAGGGCACATTAAAATGAAATGAAATAAAATAATAAAAAATAAAAGAGAAGATATCACAAGTATATATACAAACATATCAACAAAACCCTAACCAAAGAGACCGTTCTCCCTTCATTTGAATTTCATTTGGGATACTGACTTCTTCTAAACATAAGTTCCCCAGGGAAGTCGTGTATTATTTATACCTTTGTTTTCAGAGTTCCTGATGAGGCTGACACAGTGCTCAGGGGGAGGATACTGCTGTTTGCCTCTCAACATCCATTCCTCCTTCTCCTGGTCACAGCTCCCTCACTGTCCCTGGGAAACTACCCCCCAAACTCCTGCCCTCACAAGCGCCAATGCTGGGTGTGGGATAGTAGCGCATCTGGCCTTACGCCTCAAGGACTTAACTGGGAGGAAGCGTAAAAATAGACCAAGATTAGTAGAGGTCTCAGATTAGGATCTAATGTTCCAGTAGGCCCATGTTGACTTCACAAGAGAATACTAAAAATATTATACCTAAACGCATTTTGGTGAAAGTGGAAGAGCACTCAGTAAAACAAGCAGGATGACGATGACAGCGGCTTCTCTATGTTTAGAAAGATGAAAACTAGGACACATTTGGGCTCTGGCTAGCTCTGTTACGTGGGGCAGGAAAAGCCCAAGTATGCTTTTGAACCTACAAAACTAGTTAGGTGCGAGATGTGAGCAGACATCTTGGTTTTGTTTTTTTAACTGGCACTCATCGGTGGAAGTGTTACAGCAAAAAATACCCCCTATTTGCAAACCAAATGAATTCTGTCAAAGGTAATTTCTGGGACTAATCTGAAAAGCACTGGCAAATGGCACTGCTTGAAGGCCTTGTGTGAACACCCAGAGGGTCTGCAAATTGCTTTTACCGTATTTACCAGCAGCTTTGCTTGGCGCTCTTAAATACATTCTAGTTTGCAAATTAGAATGAACGAACGCAATCAAATCATGATTCAGTTCAGCGCTCTTAAATGCTCGCACGTCCTGCAGGTGTGGCTCTGGCCGCGCAGGCTCCGGCTCACCTTCGCTGGACGCGGAGCCCAGCCCTCTGGGGTGCACTGACGTGGGAGAGAAAGCAGGCAACCAGGGGTTGGAAGACCTGAATTCTGACTGCAGTCCAGCCACTTATTACCTTCATCCCCTGGGGAAAGTCAATTAGTCTTTCTGAGCCTGTCTTCTCCGCTGTATGTTCTGGGTACCTCAGGGCTTTGTTCTGGGGACCGATGTTGGAATACATACAGATGCCTTTTGTAATCTGGGCATCACCGTTTAGACATAAGATTCTCTTGATGCGAGCACGACTGCCGTTCTGACGGCAGGGACTGTCACACCGGCGGGGATTCAAGAGCCTCGGCGTTTTTCACAGAAACGACTGGCAAATGAATCCCCCTGATCTCCCATTTGTGCAACTGATATTTTGGAACTCCACATGGATCTTTTCAATCATGCCAGGTAAATTTTCACTCTGTTGGGGTTAATCTAGGGTTGCAGCGTTTTGAGGTAATTCAGGATTGAGATCGCACCCGTCCCTGCACTGTTTGCCCTTTTAACTTGTCCCATCTGCAAGACTGATCTCCCTGTCTCCTGGATTTGTTTTCCAAGTGACTGATTAAAATGGTAGCCAATGCCAAAGATAGAATGCTTCTCCCCAGAACAGGCCATTTCAAGGCTGCTCAGAAGCCAACAACACACCCAAATCAAGCAGATCGCTGCTCTCTGCTGCTGCTTGTCCAACGAGCCGTGAGGCCAGCTGCACAAGTCCGGTCTCCTCCTCCTGTCATCTTCTCCCACCACCCAGCCACGGCCTCACTTTGTAGTTCTCACTCTCGTCACTACCGAACCTACTCTTTTTCAACCTTTTCAAAAACCTCTTGATCCCCAAATCCAGGGACCCATTCTCTACCCTCACCTCCTCAAGCTCTTTAAAAGCCTTCTTGAAGATCTCTCTCCTGTTGGCTTCTCTATGGCTTCTCGGTGGTGGTCAGTTTCTCCTCTGAACTCCCCATGGCTCCCTGAAGCCGTCCACACGGCAGGATGTCTCACCTCGGCACTACTAACATTTTAAACGAATTCTCTGCTGTGAAGGGCTGTCCTGTGCACTGTAGCCATCGAGAAGCATCTTTAGCCTCTACCTGCTGGATGCTAAGCACCTCCCCCCACAACCAGAAATGTCTGCAGACATCGCTGAATGTGCAGGAGGGGGGCACAATCACCTCTCCCGTCCCCCCTGAGAGCCATCCCTAGAGAGTAAGCCAGCTGCCCGTCTAACCAGGCCTCCCCTTGCACCGGGGCCAGGGTTCCGTTTACACCCGCTGTGAAGCACGTCGTCACAATTCCCTTTGTCACTTTTATGCCAATCTGCCCTGACTCACAGTCCTGTGCCCTGCTCCCGACCCCAGATGTGAGCCCCTTAGGTCCTCTCCTCTTTTTCAGTCCGTCTCCGTGCTGTCTTGTGCTGGGTCTACTCGGACAAGCTTCCATGCTTTTCTCTAGTCTGGAGCCTCTCCTCTGACCCCTCCTGAGCCCTCGTCCCATAGTAAGGAAACGCTCCCACTCCTGCTTTCGGGACACGGCCTACAGGTCCTCGCATCCCTTCCCAGTGCCCATGAGTGGAGATGGCCAGCGATCACTCTGCCACATTCTGGGATGTGGGTGAGCACTGCTCACGCCCCGCTGCTAGTTCTAAATCACTACTTTTCAATCTTTCATCAAAAATTTCTGTTCCTTTTACTCAGCCATAAAAAAGGGATGAGATCATGCCATTTGTGACCACAGGGGTGTACCTGGAGGGGATTATGTTACGTGAAATAAGTCAGACAAAGAAAGACAAACACCACATGACTTCATGTATATGCGTAACCTAAAAAATAAAACAAAGCAAACAAAAAGCAGAAACAGACTCACAGATACAGGAAACAACCTGGTGGTGGCCCGAGGGGCGGGGTTGGGAGGATGGCGAAAATGGGTAAAGAGGAGCGGGAGGTACCGATTTGCAGTTAGGGAATGAGAATTTCACAATACTTAAAGGCACAACCCAGGGGATATAGTCAGCGGCATCGTCACGGTGTTGCAGGGGGACAGCTGGCCGCCACATGCACGGGGAGCGCAGGTAGCTTGCGGACGTGTGGGGTCCCTATGCCGAACACCGGGAACGAATGTCACACCCTGGTCAAGGGCGCTTCAGTAAACATGAATAAATAAATATTTAAAAAGAGGGAATCAAATGTTTAAAAAATTCTGTTCCTTTGACTCTCTTAGGTGTTTCCCCCTCATAACTACAGGTTCAATCCAATAGGACAGATTAGAAGATCCGGCGTGTCACCCGCAGACAGGAGGGGAAAGTGTCATTTTGAGGAGCTTGTATTTCAGGCACACAGACGCACAGAGACACACAATGTTGACACACACGTCCCGCGTGCCTTGCTGAAATCCTGCCCACTCCACGTGTCCCCGCCGGACTGTAGAGAATCTGAGTCCACATGGATGACCTGTCCGATACCCTAGCCCTCCAGCTCCTTGACCTCAACCCCACTGGCTTCCTGTCCATTTGATACTGAAGTTTCTTCACCAGACACTGTAAAATTACATCCTGGGAACCACTACTCTTAAAGTCCTCCTTTCCAACCCTCCTACAGTTTTTAGGAGGCAAGGGCTTGAATTGATGTAAAGGTTTTATTTAGCCTGGGCCATGATTCAGGTTTGGCTGTGACACTATCTGGCTCTCACCTGGAAGCCATTCGCCTCTCTATGGGGGGAAGATCTGCAAACAGAGCCGTTGCAGACCACCGCTCCCCGTGCGGGCAGTGTGCCCTGGGCTTCCGTTCTCGGGGAAGTCCTGGGTCGTCCTGTGTGTCCGGCGCTCTGCGAGGCTCTGGGCTGCCTGCCATCCCCCACGTGGTCTGCCAGGTCTACCCAAACTACTGTTCATGGATCAGAGGTCACTTCTTTCTTTGTACACATGAGTGACCTTTTTAGGTTCTTGGGTCTTCAGAAAATATACAAGGAAGACTAGTTAGGGATGACTATCCCGGGGTCATTGTCACTGTCCTCCCAGAGGCATCTCAGCATTTGCTTCTTGGGACCATCTTGGCCCAGGGTGAACTCTCTGCCTCCCCAAGGAATCCTCTCTGGGCTTGGCAGAAAGGCAACTTTTTTAGGGATGCCTTGGCCCAGATGTGAATAGCTCGATTATAAGCCCAAAGTCCATCTTATAAGCTCTTTGTGTGGGTTAATAGGATTAATGTATATTTCAAAGCTTCTCAAAAAAATATGTAATTAGACTTGATCTGTGTGCCCCAAATGACAGAAGCAATTCCTATTTCCATTTCCTAAAGAATAAAACAGGGACTCTTCAGCGAAGTATTCTGTCACCCACCAAATTGTCCTTCTCAATCTTATCCCTTATGAGTATCTTTGGATATCCTGACCTCCACGCTGGGTCAGCAACCCTTCCTGCTTCAGCTCGGAAGGCCCCTCTACTCATTCATTGGCCCTCAGTGCTCACCTAAGCGCCATCTTCTTGCGGCATCTCCTCTTCTCAACTCGATCGGGATTTGGTCTGTATTCCACCTCTTCCTGGCACCTTCCTTTTACCTTCCTTTCCCAGCGCTCCTCTGATGCCACCTTGTGTGGTAATTTATTACTACTGAGCTGTGTTACTCCCGAGACTATAAGCTCCTCTGGGAAGGTAGATGGTTGTGTCTTAGCCACTCTTCAGGGCCCACGGGATGCTGGTCGGGGGCGGGTGGCATGGCGTTTTATCATCACATAGTGATGCAAACTCATTTCCCAACGATAAAAACAGACTATTTTCAAATAACCTCATCTACCAAGTCTATCACCAAACTAGACAAATGGAAATCTTGCCTTTTTTAGCCTTATTTTCTCGCCAGATTTAATTCAGCAGGCTCAGCTCTCAGCAGCCCCACGTGAATGAGCACCCAGAGTCAGCCCAGAGTCTGCCCAACAAGTGGGTGAAGCCAAAGCTTTAGGCTGCTGTTGACCGGCTGGGCGTGCACTCGGTTTCCTGGGCCTCCTGATGCTCAGTGACATCAGATGACTTGTCTTCGGAACATTAGAAGGTCTGAGAGATCTGGATGCAAATCCTAATTCAGTAAATCCTTCCATTGGGATTAGCAATAGCATCTGGGGCTTAAGAAGGGCTGGCGGTAAATGGCAAGCTTAGTGAAGGCCGTGTGGAAAGAGTGGGATTAAATATGAATCTTCTTTTTCAATCAGAAAACATCATAGTAGAAGAAAATAATATGGATCAATCTTTTCTTCTATTGTTGAGCACTATTTATTACTGCAGTACCTATAGGGAAGTACCTCTTTAGCGCTCTTTATTTCACCGAGCAGGAAAAGGCTGCTCAAGTGGCTGAGGAAGGGCCCAGGAAGTGTTAGAACTCACGGGGTAGGGAATTCATTCTGTGAAAATGCCTGGATCCCTAGTGTCTCCTTTACTTACTGCATTTATCTTACAATAGTCTCCTGGACAGCTTACTATATAGAAGTCACCATAATCGCCATAGAGACTTGAGATACCCATGGTCTTGTCCTCACATGTTTTAAAACATAGTAGGAAAGAGTGTGACAGGTGCAAGCCTAACCATCCTACCAAGTATCTGAGATGTGCCGGACAAGTGGGCTTCCAGCCTCCCCTCCCGCCCTTACCCGATGACACATTCCTCCTTAGGTTAAATTGGGCTAGGTACAGATCAGTAAGCTTCCCACGAGTGATACAGGGACCATGACACTGCAGCCTGGATACCAGCAGTAATCAAAAAACCACTAAGAATATGGTCTAAGTTCACCTCCCAGAGACTCCTCATCGGTGACTAACACAAGAGTAACCTGGGTGGCAGGAAAGAATTCCATTGCAAAGGCCCATCACCCACGCTCCAACATCCAAGTATCCTGGCCCTCCTGAGTTTCCTGAAGGCTGGCACGAGCCCTTACCTGGGGAGGGATGTGATCTTCCCCCACTTCTCTATGCAGAAACGCCGAAGCCCATTGCTTCCTCGGAGGGCAGCAAAGCCTTCATAAGGCACGCTTGATGTCCCCGTGACGAACTGAAGTAATCGCAGTCTCTGCTCATTATTGAAGCGCTCCACAGCAGCCCAGAGCCAGCGGATCACAAGATGCCCGTCGTGATAGCCTGAATGGAGCAGAAGGAGGGACACGGGGAGCATGTGCAGAGAGGAGGAGGGAGGGAGGGAGAGAGGTGGCATATACCGCAGGGGGATGAGAACTGAACCGCTGCTGTCGGGATCTGCCGGGTTCTCCAATGATGACCCTCACGGAGGTCTACGGCAACCTGTGCACCTCGGTCAAGTTTTATAGCAAAAGCAGGTTTAGAAAATAGCCATTTCATAAAAAGATTTTATGCTCTGACGGATGTCCTCGGAGAGGTCTGCTTTCTACGTGCACACCTGGGGCCTCACCGACCATTTTCCTCATGTAAGTGAGACAAGGGTTGGCCACAGATCATTGGGACGGTCAGGGACAAAGCCCTCTATAACCTAGTATTTCAGTGCTCCTTTTCTGTATGTCTTAGCTCTTGGCAACCACACACTGGGGGGCGAGTCTGGGACTTAAGCAGGGCTGGCGGTAGATGGCAAGCTCAGTGAAGTGAAGGTGCCTGATGGTCCAGCAGCCCGTAGGGCTCCCGGACAGCTGCTCTCGGGCCAGCCAGGCCGCGGTCACAGAGCAAGCTTGGGTCAAGCAGTTCAAGTAATGACTCAGCAGTCCTGCAAACGCAAGAGGCACTCTGGGATGGGAGAAATCTATGTGGGCTGGGGTAGGAAGAGGGAAGTGAGGTGTGTGTTGAGCATGGGAAGGCTTTGTGTCAGCGGAGGGCAGGAGAGATGAAGAACAACAACAGGAAAGAAAAATGCAGGAAACGGCAAGTAGAATAGCGCAGAGCGGGGCCTGCTGAGGCCGAAGGGAAACTCACTGGGGGCCTGAGGGGTCTGTAGCGGCCAGGCAGGGATGCAGGGACTGAGGCTGGCTGTGTTCACCCACGCCAGGGGGTGCCCAGTGGTCCCAGAGAGGGGTCGATACCCTGGGGAGAAGGGGGAGGCTGAGGGCACGGGCCTCGTGCTCTCTCTCTCTGTGGTTTTGATTGGTTTCTCTGTAATATTTTACACAACGAAATGGTTTTGAGCCTTAAAAAAAACTTGCCAAAGACTTTCCTATACGTAACAAGGAGTCTGTTTTGTGGGTAAGGAAGTGGCCTCGTGAAAAGAATGTTGCAGGAAGACAAATTTGCGGCGCAGAGGCAAATAGGTGGGAAGGGTGAGAAACAGTTTGGAAAGTGTGGTGGCAAACTGAGAGTGAGGGGAACAGGGCTCCGAATCTGCAGGGAATGGGACACACTTCCCTGTCAGCACCTAACCCAGCTCAGGGGCCGCCTGAAGGGGACGGTCCTCGGTAAGGCCATCTACGTGGAGGCAAGCCAGAGACTACCCCACTGCGGAATCACCTGAAGGAGCATTCAGCATGGAAATGACAGGAAGGCATGTTAGGAGAACCCATTTTGCACGTGTCCCGAAGTAAGGCCCAGCTTTCTGTACTCTCTAAAAGGTGATGGAATATAGGTTATATATGTAGATAGAAAATGAAATATTTTATATTTGCAGTATTTCTATATGTGTATAGATATAGATAATGGACTATTATTCAACCATAAAAAGGCACGAGGTCCTGAAACACTATGGGCGTCGACAAACCTTGAAACTGTGCTATATGAAGGACCAGACCCAGAAGCTCACATATTATAGGGCTCTTTTTTTACATGAAATACCCATAACAGGTAAATCCAGCGAGGCAGAACGCAGACGGATGGTTGTCGGGGCTGAGTACAGAGCTCCCCTGGGGCGAGGAGAATGTTCCGGAACGAGCGAGGTGTGTGGGTGACACAGCATCGTGACTGTACCAAACAGCACCACACGGCTCGCTTTTGAAATAGTTAATGTTACGCTCCATCGACTTCACCGCAATATCCATTTTTTGTAAAGAACAGAGAACTGCGTCTGTGCGAGGCCCCGGGCTCACCTCCCCGGTACTCGGTGTTATTCCGCCAGTCATTGAGGTCGATTTCCGCCGTGCCGGCGATCACCAGCTCCAGCTCCCTGGCATCGAACACCGAGACAAGCCGCGAGTCTACGACCTGAAACACAGGTAAGGCTTCAGGTCCAACCCCACTGAACTTACAGTCATTATCTTCACTTCTTGGTTTTACACTGGGAAACCAAACATCATTTCCAACTTAAAAAAAAAAATTTAATCCATGTATTATCAGGTTGAAGTTCAAAACTGTGACTTAAACATTCTGAAACCCAACCATGGGTGAGCTGGGAACTCTGCAAAGGCCCCAGGGTTCTCATGACCTCTGATACTCCCTCTCAGAATGATATGAGGAGCAGATCTGACTTGACTTTCTCTAGTCACATTCAAGTTTCCAAGTATCATTGCATTTGATTCATTTTTAAAAAATATCTTATTTATCTATGACAGAGAGAAATACAGAGAGGGAACACAAGCAGGGGAGTGGCAGAGGGAGAAGCAGGCTTCTAGCTGAGTAGGGAGCTGGATGGGGGGCTGGATCCCGGGACGTATCATTGCATTTTAAAGGCAAAAGGTCCAAACACGTTGAAGCGACTTGAGGGCTTTCATTGTTACCATTTTTAAAAGGTATCTTCTCTTCCACGTAAAACTCTTATTTCCTAGAAATGGCCATTCTGTACTAAAACAACAGTATTTCCCTTCCTTTCCCCCCTCAGTTCCTTCCTCCTGCCTTCAAAGATCTGGAAAGACCGCCTTAGCTGGGCTCTGAGCACTGACTTTAGGCTTTGTTGCCAAAGAGATCAGGGACACAGGAACAGCTCCTCTAATCAGACTCGTCGTGGACAAGCCAGTGAGCCATGTTGTTCTCTATCGCAGGCAGGGAAAGAAAACCTTCCAAGACCCAAGCCCTGAGAAAACATTCACAGGGTCTTGTTTCTAAATTGCAGAAGATGAAGGATGTCAATATTGGGCATACAGGAAGCCGGCAGCTGTCCTCTTGACTTATCACCCGAGTCACGGCACGAGGTGACACTGTGACACAAGGGGGATCCAGGGAAGAGTGGACAATGTCCTCCAATGCCCTCACTTCACTTATTTTTTTTCACTGAATGAAAGGAAACATGAAACATGCACGTATCTTTACAGGAGACGCTGATATTTTCCTATCTGGCATACCTGGGCCACGACAACACCATTTTTGTGGGGACATTTTTCACCTACCACAAGAGTTATGTTTCCCAGAGAACTCTGACCCCTCTTTCATCTGTCCCAAGTGTGTCCACTCTGCAGTCTGGGGACTGGAGCAGAGTCCTTTGTCTGACTTGGTTCTTCTCCTTTCCCCCCACAAGCTGTGTGTGACAAGAGCTGTGACTGCAGCCCGTCCTCCCCAGCCGGCCGCTCTCACCTCACAGAAGCCCCGCACCAGGGCCTCGGTCTGCTGTACCACTCCGCGCTCCACTCGCCACTTCACCATCCTCTCGATGTATTCCTTCTTGTTCTTCTCCGTCACCTGGGTGTTGGCTCCGCCAGACTTTAACTCCCTTTCCGTGACCTGGTGGGGAGACAGAAACATTGCCATGCTTGTCAGCTCGGCCGATCTTGCCATGACCGACGCCAATTCTAGAAGGACGGGCTATTGATAAAAAATCTTCCTCACATGGGTTCTGCACTATTACCTTCTTAATTCTTTTTCCTTTCCTGGAAGTTACTAAAAAAGCTCTGGTTCTTCTCAGATGATGGTTTTGCACCTCAGAAAGCTGCATTTGTCTGTTCGTTTCACCTTAGAGGAAACATTTCCTTAACTCAAGAGGCATAATGGAAATCAAAGAAAAATGCCCCTCGGGGCGCCTGGGTGGCTCAGTGGGTTAAGCCTCTGCCTTCAGCTCTGGTCATGATCTCAGGGTCCTGGGATCAAGGCCCGCATTGGGCTCTCTGCTCGGCAAGGAGTCTGCTTCCCCCTTGTTCTCTGCCTGCCTCTCTGCCTACCTGTCATCTATCTCTCTGCCAAATAAATAAATAAAAACTTAAAAAAAAAACAAAACATTTAAAGAAAAATGCCCCTCATTGTCCCAAGGGAACAGATGGACTAGAATGTCCTTATACTCAATTCCCCCAATCCCGATTAGGTCACATTCTCAAAGCCACCAACCTCACCACCCAGAGCAGGTCACTGACAGGAACACAGCAGAGGATGGGAAGATGGTTTTTACAGCCAGTATAATATTGGCTGAAGAATGACAGACTGACCCTGAGAAAGGAAACAGAGCATGGTGTGGCCGCTTCGTAGGATGGTCCTTGTCTGTCAGGACAAATGAATCATTAGGGGAGTTATGAGGGGCGCCTGGCGGCTCACAGGGTTGAGCGTCTGCCTTCAACTCAGATCATGGTCTGGGGTCCTGGGATCAACTCCCACATTGGGAGAGCAGGGAGCCTACTTCTCCCTCTGCCTCTGCGTCTCTTTCTTTCTGTCTCTCATGAATAAATAAATAAAATCTTAAAAAAAGAAAAAGAAAAAGCAAAGTTGTGATCTGTGCTCTATCTTTGGAAAGGCAAGAGGGCAGACAACACATTAGCCATTTTTCCATCGGAAAGTGCTGGGACACCTGGGTGGCTCAGTGGGTTAAATGGTTGCCTTCAGCTCAGGTCATGATCTTGGAGTCCCGGATTCAAGCCCTGCATCAGACCCTCTGCTCACTGGGGAGTTTGCTTCTCCATCTTCCCCTCACCCTGCTCAGTCTACTCTCTCTCAAATCAATAAATAAAATCTTTTTAAAAAAAAGTGTTGGTGTTCGAAGGAAATATCAGTCACCTCACCGCTCAAAGCTGTAAGACAGATGAGGCATAACTGTATTCAGCCATGGGTTTAAGAAACGTGGATAGGTATATCTGGCATAGATTGACTTAGATACGGAAACAAACAGGCCACAGAATTCTGATGGTTATTTTTTTCTTCTATCACTTAGGTGACCAGGGCTAGTTATAAAATACTGGCTAATTCGAACACCCTAATTGGCACTTAATATCCACATTCCTTGGAACCTCTGATTTTCAGCTGCAGGTAGAGGTGTGCCGTTAACTCAGCTCTGGCCCTTATAGCGTGAGCAGGAGTGCTGAATGGCACTGTCAGGAACCTCCTTGAGGGGCGGGGCTCTTGCTCCTTGTCCTGGGGCTTCAGGCAGGAACATGAGGCCGGGCCACGAGTGCAAATGCTCACGGTCGCCCCCACAGCCATGGGTGACCTGCCTCGACACTTGGATGTGCGAGAAAAACTGTTCATTTTAGCAGTTCTTCTTCATAGGCAGCTGACCCTAATCCTAACACACCCAGGAAAAAACCTGTGACGTCTTTCTCCTGTGGGTGTCTGCCTGTTCTTCAAAATCTCATAACTTGTTAAAAGAAGGGCTACAGGGGTGCCTGGGGGGCTCAGTCATTAAGCGTCTGCCTTCTGCTCAGGTTATGATCTCAGGGTCCTGGGATTGAGCCCCAAATCGGGCTCCCTGCTCAGTGGGAAGCCTGCTTCCCCTGCTTGTGTTCCCTCTCTCACGGTCTCTCTTTCTCTGTCAAATAAATAAAAATCTTTAAAGGGGGGGGGGCTACAAGTCAGTTTTCTAAAGCCAAAGTCATTTTTCTTAGTGACTTCATTTGAAGGGGAATGAGATCTGTTTACACTATACACAGATACACACTACTCTGAATCTACAACACATCCTTATTTTTATCATTGGGAACATTGTCAACTTCTGAGCTGTTCTTATGCCACACACACACGAAGGATTGTTCTTTTGTATTTTCAATGTTATTTTGTCCCTCTATTTTTACGGATTCAGTTATTTGTAGTTTACTTCATTTCTTTTTTTTTTTTTTTGAATAGGTAATATATGTCTGCATGTCTGCGGAATAACATTTCAAGTGGCATAAAAAGCCATCAGTGAAAATCAAGCTTCTCTCCCATCTCATCTCCCAGCCATACAGTCTCTCTACCTGGAGAAAACTGCCCTTACTCCTCTTCCAGGGAGAGTCAGGGAATCAGGGAATACGTGTATACCATCTCCTTTCCCACTTAACAATAGCATATTTTATGCACTATTCATCACCATACTTTTTTCACTTAAAAATGTACTGTGACAGTTGCTTTGTACCAATTCAGACCTGACATATTCTGTTTTCGTTGTTGTTGCGATATCCCGTTTACTGTTTATGACTGACAAGGAAGGTGATGGGCTGGGATGTCTTGCCCTTTCTAGCCACACATCCCACTGGCTCACTATTCCACTGTGTGAATGTGTCATGACTTATTTAACCAGTGCTCTATTTCTGGACATTCAGAGTACTCAGATCTTTGCAACAATCAACAATACTTCAGTGAAAATCTTAGCGCATTACTCATTTGAATTAGGTGTGAATCAGTAGAACAGGAATTCCTAGACATGCGTGCTGACTCAAGCGCAGGTGCATTTGTTTTTTATTTTTTTAGTTTTTTCTGTAAATTCCAGTTAGTTAACATACACTATAATACTAGATTCAGGTACAGAATTTAGTGATTCATCACTTTCATACAACACCTGGAAGGTGCAGCTATCACGAAGGTGCCTTTCACAGGAAGTGAACGCAACTTGCACTCACTCCCACCTGCGCTCCTCTACAGCAGGTCTGTTCCCTACACCATCCCCCAAATGGAATATTGCTAAACATCCCGATGCATGGCATGACAATCGTATAAGGGAAAATGGCAACTCACTGTACTTTAATTTACATTTTTATAACTTGTGAATGAGATTATCTCCTCTTATTTCCTTTTCTGGGAACTACTTATGTTTTGCTAATTACCTATTTGTTGATGATTTCC
Source organism: Spilogale gracilis (assembly GCA_004023965.1). Classification (NCBI taxonomy): domain Eukaryota; kingdom Metazoa; phylum Chordata; class Mammalia; order Carnivora; family Mephitidae; genus Spilogale; species Spilogale gracilis. The sequence goes on from PITA01005395.1 coordinate 27,967, forward strand.
TATTGATCTGTGGAATCTCTTCCCATATTGAAAGAACATCCTTAGTCTATCAATCTTATGACACTTTTACTTTGTTTATGCGATATTTTTGCCACACAGAATTACATAGTAATTTTAGCTCACTATGTCAATCTCTTCTTTTATGATTTTGAAAGTTTTGTCATATCTACAGTAGCATTCCTTACTGGAAAACTAAACTAAAATTTCTATAATTTTCTTCTTTTTATTTATTTATTTTTAACAGTCAGCTTTCTAATTCAGGTGGAATTTATTGTGATGTAATGAGTTAGTTAGGAATCTAACTTAAAGTGAAAAGAAGGGCCATATGCCCCCCAATGTTCATAGCAGCGATGTCCACAATAGCCAGACTGTGGAAGGAGCTGAGATGTCCTTCAACAGATGAATGGATAAAGAAGATGTGGTTCATATACACAATGGAATATTACTCAGCATCAGAAAGGATGAATACCTACCATTTGCATTAACATGGTTGGAACTGAAGGGGATTATCCTAAGTGAAAGAAGTCAGTCCAAGAAAGACAATTACCATATGGTTTCACTTATATGTGGAACATAAGGAATAGCATGGAGGACATTAGGAGAAGGAAGGGAAAAATAAAGGTGGGGGATGTGGAAATCAGAGGGGGAGATCAAACATGAGAGAGCCTAAGGACTCTGGAAAACAAACTGAGGGCTTTAGAAGGGAAGCGGGGGGTGGATTAGCCTGGTGATGGGTATTAAGAAGGGTATGTAGCATGGAGCACTGGATGTTATATGCAAACAACGAATCATGAAACACTACATCAAAAACTAATGATGTTGGGCGCCTGGATGGCTCAGAGGTTTAGGCCTCTGCCTTTGGCTCAGGTCATGATCTCAGGGTCCTGGGATAGAAGCCCATATCGGGCTCTCTGCTCAGCAGGGAGCCTGCTTCCTCCTCTCTCTGCCTGCCTCTCTGCCTACTTGTGATTTCTCTCTGTCAAATAAATAAAATTAAAAAAAAGAAACTAATGATACTACTACTACTACTACTAATGCTACTCCAGTGTCTTAATAAAACTCGCTAAATGATTGTGTTTATTTTACAAATTTACCCTCTACTACAAGGCAAATGTAAAGAATGGGCTAAAAGAAGTCACACACAAGGAACAGTGTATTTCATACTTTTACCTAGTACATGGAAGGACAGTTAAGTGAATTGTATATTCTTTTGGGTTTCTGGGGGGAGATTTTATTTCTGAGTACTCTCTACACCCAGCACGGGGCTTGAACTTACAACTCTGAGATCGAGAGTCACATGCTCCACTGACTGAGCCAGTCTGGGGCCCAACAAATCATATATTCTTGAACACATTTAAATGTGCTCTTTACAGTTGTAAAAACAAAAAAAAATTCTCAAATATGGAAGAGAGTATTCTTCAGAGGTATGTTTACACAAAGGAAATGTAACAGAATATTGACATTTTCCGGACCCCTCCAAAATTCCTGACTCTGGTGTGGGTGCTGCGAGGTTCAGTGGGCGCCTCTCACACACAGACTGAACAGGCTGCTCGTGTTTCTGCTTCCACTTACGCTTATAGGTCCTTATAAAGCCTACCAACTCAGTTCTCACAATGGACCCATCACAGATTATCATGTGTAAGAGGCTTTTGAAATCTCTTGTAAATGACTCAGGCTATGGTTAATCTGATAAAACATAATCCAGAAGATTCAAAGATATATACATACTGGTGGGAAAAATGAGCTTTATCTCATTAAATAATATTTATATCCATGCACTTTGGAGGAGCAAATATCTAGGTGCTAGTGATAAAAAGAAGTACTTCGTAGTGGCACAGATCACAGACATACTTTCCATATGTATTTCACACTTCAAAAAATTGTTTTCTAATCCATTATTCCTTTGATTTTCAAAACCTCTATAAAGTAGATCTATGTCGTGAAAAGGTAAAGAAGGAAGACATGGGTAGCTTTATTAAAGGAATTAGTCCTCAACAAATTATACTTTAAATGAATGAGATTCTTTGTTTTCTAGATTAAAAACAAAATCCCATGACTTTATGATCCAGCAATCACACTTATGGAGATACACCTAAAAGAACGGAAAGCCAGGGCTCGAGTGAGAAATGTGCACCTTCGTACACAGCAGTATTATTTACAAGAGTCAAATGTAGAAGCAACCAAAGGGTTTATCAACAGATGAATGGGCAAATAAAATATGCTGTATATACAGATATATAGAGATATATAGTGGAATACCCTTCAGCCCTAACAAATAAGGAAATCCTATTACGTGTTCTTTCTTTTTTTTTTTTTTTTAAAGATTGTATTTATTTGACAGAGAGAAACACAGCCAGAGAGGGAGAAGCAGGCTTCCCGCCGAGCAGGGAGCCCGATGTGGGACTCGATCCCGGGTCTCCAGGATCATGACCTGAGCCCAAGGCAGTCTCTTAACCAACTGAGCCACCCAGGTGCCCCCCTATTACGTGTTCTAATGTAACCTTGAGGACAATGTGTTAAGTGAAATGAGCCAGTCACAAAAAACCAAATACTGTATGGCTCCACTTATGTGAGGTGTCTTGAGCAACCAAATTCACAGAAAGAGGAAGGAAGTAGAATGGCTGTTGCCAGGACTGGGGAGAAGGAAAAATGAGGAATTATTGTTCAATGACTACAGTTTCAGTCTTGCAAAATGAACAAGTCCTAGAGATTGACTGTATAACAGTATGAATATTTTTAACAATACTGAACTGTAGACATAAAAAATAATGAAGGTGGTAAATTTTGTGTTATGTGAATTTTCAATAGTAAAAAACCAATGCTCATTTCCAGGCCCCACATCTCACAAACCTGTCCAAAAACTTCCTCGTTCACCGTGAATGTGAGGTCCAGGACATCTGTGATATTGTTGTCCTTCATCCACTGCAGACTCTGGTGGAATTCCTCATCCAAATATTCCAGGTCACTCAGGTCACAGGGCCTGGAAGCATTCCGAGGGCCAAAGGGAAACAGTGTGTTAACCCAACAGATGCCCACACCTGGCTAAAACAACAGAGACTGATTCTAACAACCTGATACTCTTGATTACATTGATGAATCTCTTTAGTTCATGCAATGCTTGCTTTTGAAATGATAATAATAAATGCAGGACGATTACTGACGCTTGTATTCTTGATGGCAATTGGAGAAAAGTTTTAAAAAATGTTTTTAAAACAACTATGTTTTAGATCAGTTCTACTTAGTGTAATGCAATGTTTGTAATATTACTGTAATAATTTATATAAACTGATTAGTATCCATTGTATGAAGTTATAATAGTCTCATGCTATGCTTACATAAAAACTCCAAAAGCCTTTATATTGTACTAAAAGGTTTATGTGACATCTAAACACTCAGAAAAGTCAACAAACAGGAATGGTTAGGGAAAACAGGACGGAGTCCAAGGCACCAGGGAGGCCAGCACCTCGCGTCCTGCAGGCAGGGCTTGGGGGACCCCATCCTGCAATAACACACTTACAGTCTCAGGAGCGCCTTGTAGAAGGGCCTTGTGAAGAAGGCGTCAAGAAGGTACTGATGGATCAAAGCCAGGCCTAGGATACGACCACTAAACCTGAACCTGAAATACAGACAAGGCAGAAAAGTGTAAGGGCAGGTGGAAATGTACACTGTTAAAAAACTTAGTTTGTATTTAGTGTTTCTTGACAGTACTCATTGTAAGCTGCTCAAGGAGTTTACCAACCGATGACACGAGGGAGGCACCCGTTCTCCTCGCACTCTTCACCATGAACAATGCCTATACGCTTGTTATGTACTAGAGGAACTCTCCTCTCCCCCAGTACCAGAGGAGAGGCGTTGTGCTGGAATCTTCTCAGGACTGATAGCATACACAAACACAGTTTACTTCTACCCCGATGCAGGATTGCCCACTCTGACTGGACTCTAAGCATCACAGCGACGTCTCTGGCATCATGGTGGGGTTGTGACCATCCAGATGGGGATGGCCAAGACCACCCAAAGCCGGAAGAGGCCAAACATCAACACATGTGTCTGGCCAAGTACCCTCTTCACTGAGCGGCGGCCCCCGAAGGCCTAGTAAAGAAAACCTGTCATCTCAGCAGGCAGTAAGTATCCACAGATGCGGAGTGGATGAAATATTATACAAGAATACAATTTTCAGCTCAATATTTAAAAAATGGAATATTTCAGTGATTTGTAAACTTTCTAAGAAAATATTGATTTTTCAAATCTATTCAGAAAGCAGAAAACTTAAATCCGCAAATAACCACAGTATGAACCAGGAAATTATAAGGAAAAAGGACTATATACAAAATTGATGCTAGGACTGGAGATACACACACACACACACACACACACACACACACACACATTTAAGGACATATTATTTCAAACCCTTCATGGATAGAGAGAAAACTGCTATTTATATAGTTCCAGAAATCAGAAAAGGACAGAAAACTTCTTAATTCATCATGATGAGCTACCATAATTACAAAATGGAATCTGGCAAAAAGCAAAAGGAAGAACACTAAAGACATCTCACTCATCTATTTAGAAAATCATAATTAAAACACCAGAACCTACCAGACCGTTCCCAGAACAATGCAAAATGATTAAAGATATTTGATTTTAGGAAACCGAGGACAGTTTAATATTAGGTATTCCATTATTAAAATAAATTATGAAATAAAAAGACAAAAATCATATGGCTTTTGCTGTTATTGGGAGCTGAAGTTACCTGATAAGATCTACCATCCATTTCTGAAGAAAAAATCCTTGCAGTAAACTAGGACTAGAAGAATGCTTCCTTACGGGAATGAGGAATGTCTATCTCTGCACCCTATTTAACAGTAAAAATGCAGACGGATGCTGGTCACCAACACACTTTACAATACACCATTACTTATGAGTGAAAAATTGGAAGCAGATTGGAAGTAAGTTTCATTGAATGCCTACTGGGCCGACGTGTTACTACATTATCTCCCTGACCCTGGCAACAACTTTATTTTCACAATTATTCTATCTTCATTTCACAGATTAAGAAACGGAAGGTCAATAATTAGCCCCAAGCCAGGGGTATGCTGGAGACACCAAGGCATCCTTGCCCCCCACCAGCTCAAGCCTTTCCCTTTGTGTCCTTCTGGAGGAGCCACACAGTAGAGAAGTTCATCCTCCGGTCTAGGCGCCAGGCTGCCCGGTGTGTGGTCTCCTGCAAGGACTGAACTACCTATTCTCTGTTTCCTCTTCTGGAAAACTGCACTTTCTAAATGATATTATCTTATTTTATGTTCACTTCCAACACCAACTTGTGTCAAGTAAACTTCAACCAGCTTAAGGCAAGGGGGGAATTCTTGAAAGTTCTTGGTGGTAGCTCATGGAATCCAGGCTCAGGAACGCAGTGGGTGCTGGAAGATGAGGCACTTGAGTGATTTCTCTCTCCCTCATCCACCTTCTCCCCTTGACTTTTCTTTGTGCACATCTGCTCCTTTCTTCTCTCTCATTGTTAACACTTCCTGTAGTTTTCATCCGAGAGAGAGAGAGGTCAACCTGATTCTCTCGGACTTAGTCCAAATTTCTAACACAATTCCTTGCTTCTTGTGACTCATTCGGCTGCCCAATTGTGGACCAATCGTACGTGGTCAGGAAAGCCAAGTCTGGGGAGCAGTCTTGGGGTTTTGGGTCTTTGCAGACTGTGCAGTGAGGCTCAGCACAGCCTACCTCTCCACAAGGGGCTGTGACCAGATAGTGTGCAGCGGATGGCAATGGTTTCTAGCACAGGAGACTTTGATGCAGGCCACCGAGAGACAGCCGTTTATTTGCTTTGAATGGGTAAACCATAAGATGGAATGTCTAAAGACAAAATGATACCGGTTTCACAGGCTGCTGTGGGCCACTAGTAAGCCCGAGATATTTTTTGTAGGTGTGCAAGCAATCTATGATGTGGTTTGGCTCTACATAAACACAGGATGGCTCACAGCTGGACCAATATATAAGTAAAATATATTCCAGAGCAATGAACCATGATCTGGGGTGTGTCTGTATGGAACACAGTACAATTAATCGTACAATTCAAACCCAAAAGAATAGCTTAAAAAGTGTAGATTGAAGTGGAAGACCTTTAGTACTTGATGAATGGCCATGGTGCATAATTGCATTTACAAGAGAACGTCTTCAAGTAATTGTGCACTTACTTGGTTTATCTCACTTACCTTGAACAGCTACTTGCTGGGAAACTGATTACACTTGTTACAAATGTGTAGGAATCATGAAACGGAAAGAAATTATGTCTCTTTAGTTTCCCTATTGATAATTTAAGGAACTATACACATAATTTAAGCCAAAAGTTTATGTTTTGATCTGAATTACTTGGCACAGAGTTCTTTTTAAAGATTTTACTTATGTATGAGAGATAGAGAGAGAGGAGGAGGAGGAGGAGGAGGAGGAGGAGAGAGAGAGAGAGAGAGAGAACAAGTGGGAGTATATAGAAGGGTAGAGGAGGAGGGAGAGGGACAAGCAGATTCTATGCTAAGCATGGAGTCTAACGCAGGGCTCAATCTCAGAACATGACCTCAGCTGAAATCAAGGGTTGGACACTCACCTGAATGAGCCACCCCGGCGCTCTACAAATATAAAGTTTAAGGACAAATAAAAGTCGTCGTGGGAGTAGCAGACTGTGCCTTCCCTGCCTGTGGGTATTCCTGGGTCACTTCAACATCCGCCCCAGAGTTCCCGGCTGCAGAGCCCCCATGCGTCCAACCTTGCTTCCTTACCAGGAACCCCACAAGGTTTCTCCGCTGATACCGTAGGTCAGCCTGGTCCAGGCTGTGGCACCGTTCCTCTGTTTCTGGGCTGCCATTGTGGAAAGCATACTGATCTCAGCATATCGCAGAGAAGGTTACCGTGCTGCATGTTCTAGTGTGTGGCCACTGCCATCAATCCCCAGGCTGCTGCCCAAGATCTGCTCTGTGGCGTGGCTTGTGCTCATTCCTGTCCTGCCGGTAGGGAGCAGCTCCTCTGTGTTGACCTGCTCTGTTGGACGGACTTCACAGGAGAGCTTCTAGGCCGAGAGTTTACCAGGACTCCTTCTGAAGTTTACTCTCTGTTCTTCAATCCCTAGGCTGGCAGAGTCACGGTGGACCTACAGAGCGCTCCCGCTGCCCATTCCCATCTCGACCTCAGGCTGGCGGGCCATTCTGCTTTGCTGTGCCTTCCTTCTGCCTCTCTTGAACTGAATTATTTCTGAGGACCCCAGATTCCCTGTTCACACTTGCTTTCTGTTGGCTCCCCTCTGTGAGCATATCAGACATGCCCACATGGGTTCAATTCCAATGAGGGGCATCACTCAACTTCTTTTCGCAGAAGGGGCCTCGGGCCCAGGTAAATCAGCAGATGCGAGTGCAGACGGCAGGCAGGTGTCTGAAGACGTAACGAGGCATGTCCTTCAGCTGCATGCACTAGACATGACAGTTACACCATGGCAGGTCCCACTGGGACCCTTCCCCTGGCACTAGACGGTGGGTCTCGATCTTTTCTCCATTCCAGCCACCTGAAGGGTACAGCACTCTGATGGGACGGGAAAGGGGCCTCCCTTCTGCAGCATCCTCAAGTCTGGAGGGAGAGTTTCCCTCCAGCTCTACCTTGGGTATAATATGAAAACCCCCAGGATATTCTGATATGCCATCACCTGAAGATGTATTTCCAACTCCTTAAAAATACAAAAGCCATTTTTTTCCTATGTATTTACTGATCAGAGATTAATCTACAGAAATCCATTTGGACTTAAGATACCACAAAAATATGATCAATATACCAAAATATCAAGAACCCTACATTTAAATTTTTTTTTAAGATTTTATTTATTTGACAGAGAGAAACACAGCGAGAGAGGGAACACAAGCAGAGGAAGTGAGAGAGGGAGAAGCAGGCTTCCCGCGGAGCAGGGTGCCCGATGTGGGGCTCGATCTCGGGTCTCCGGGATCATGACCTGAGCTGAAGGCAGTCGCTTAACCAACTGAGCCACCCAGGCGCCCCAAGAACCCCGCATTTAATAGAAAAAAAATCCCTTCTACTGAGAGTCAGTCAACTATGGACTTCATCATTAAGAGGACATGGTCTGTTTTCCTTCGGGGGAAGAATGTGGACAGCTCACAGTTACATTTCTCAACCTAACCCCAGCAACCCTGTGATTTATAGCAACAATCCTTAGACTCTAAATTTTTTTCATATCCTTGGTTTTCCACGGGCTGCCAGGTTTTGTTTTTTGGTATGATCAACACTTACCCTCATGCCAAACAAAACAAAACACAACAGAACTGGGTAGTTTTTAGTGTAAATAAAAAGACGCACGGCATAGAAGGTATCAAATAAAAGTACATCAACTCTGTCACATGAGGTAATGTCTTTGACCTTGATGGGGCTTTCCCCTGCACATCAGCTGGTGAGCACAGGCACGCTTGTGTAAATGGGATCACCCTGCCCCTCCTGCTTCCCTGTAGCTTCCTCTTTTCATACCACAGGACGGCACAGACACCCTCATATATCTGCAAGTATAGGTTTTCATCATGCAACTGAAACTCACAAAGTATTTCATTTCATAAATGTCCTTCACTTGCTTTGGCCCTTCCCACTTTGATGGAAACCTAAGCAGCTGTCATCTCTATCCATGTGCTCATCGGTATTGGGGGGCAGCACGAAGCCAGTTAACTCTGGGACCCTCAGAGGACTTTTGAAATGGGCAGATGGCACTCTTGAAGCCCCCTTCCAAACACCTCCCCGGGTACCTGCCTCTGATGAACGCCGCTGCAGCCACGCTGAGCTTTCATAAAGACATGGATGGCGATTATGGCAGGAGATATGAAAGGAACCAATGTTGCCAGCAAGGACTGATCGCAGTACCATCTGGGTTCTGTACACTTTAGTGGGTTCAGAAGGTAATGGAGTTTCACACATTCCTAGCACATCTTCCCATGTTGTCTGAAGGCCCAACAAAGGCTCCACTCTCCCCTTGAGTATATTACCATTTGTTGACTCATTATTCTTTGGGCTGTTTGCCAATAATCCGAAGAAGGCAGTGTGGTGGGAAGGACAAAACTGCAAATTCTGATGTCAGGCTGCCTCAGTTTCACTCTTCTGACCTGTGTGACTTTGGGCAAGCTGCTAAACATCCTTGGTCCTCAATTTACTCATCTGCAAAATGGGGGTCCTAATGCTATACAGGGCAACTGCTAAGACACTAAAAGACTTTGCCCAGGGACTACTGGAGGTCAGTCCATTGGGTGCTTAATGAACACCATCTCCAGACTGGCACGCCTGATCCCTGAGGATCCCGGGGCCATACACCCCTGCCGCACTGAGGGGTGAGAATGAATGTGCCCTGAGCCAATGGACTAGCCATAGTTTGCTGCTGCTGTAGAACTAAGGCTTTTGCTTTCCTCACACTCAACATTCATGCATCACCATGCCTGGCCCAGGTAAGGACCCATCAAGCTTTGTTGAATTGAATTAAATTAAAAATGATCATCTGCGGCGCCTGGGGGCTCAGTCATTAAATATCTGTCTTCAGCTCAGGTCATGATCCCCGGAGTCCCAGGATCGAGCCCTGCATCGGGCTCCCTGCTCGGCGGGAAGCCCGATTCTACCTCTCTTGCTCCTCCTGCTTGTGTACCATCTCTAGCTGTGTTTCTCTCTGTCAAGGAAATAAATAAAATCTTTAAAATAAATAAAAATGATCATCTTTATTTTATCCCAGTGGAACACGACTAGACAAGCTTACTGAACATTTCTGAGACATCATATACCACTGGATGCCCATTTGCAATATCATAGGTACCCATTCAGGAAGGCAGACAGAAAGACTAGACCACAGAGGAGACTGGGTGACTGAGTCAACGTAGGGAAAGATGTGGCGAATGTTTCACACCAAGAGGCCAACAGAGCAGGCTTCTCCCTCCCTTCCTCTCTCGCTTCAGTCTCTCATGTGGAACTCTACATGGGAACATGTTTTAGCAGGTGGTAGTATGTAGTGATTTCACAGTGTATTTTTTCAATTGATTCTTGAAACAAAAGCAGTTTGTGCAATGGCAAAAAAAATTCAGTCAGGAAGTTTGGGAGAGACATTTCTTGTTCACAGGCTGGATTTATGGAAGGGAAAGCAGATGGCTTGACAAATGAAGAAAACAAGACCTAATGATTCCCTGGAAGGACATTTTGGATGGTGAAACAAAATACTCTTAAAAACGCTTCCAAATGGGGCGCCTGGGTGGCTTGGTCGTTAAGCGTCTGCCTTCGGCTCAGGTCATGATCCTGGAGTTCTGGGATAGAGACCTGCACCGGGCTCCCTGCTCTGCGGGAAGTCTGCTTCTCCCTCTCCCTCTCCCCCTGCTTGTGTTCCCTCTCTGTGTCTGTCTCTCTTTGTCAAATAAGTAAATAAAATCTTTTTTTAAAAAAAGGCTTCCAATTAATCCCTTTATAGCAAAGTGATATAAAAATGGAATAAAGCCCTCAGTGCAGTACCGAGGTCATATGCGAAGTCAAAAAGGTCCCGCTGTGGTGTATCTGCTAATTCGATCCCTTGGCATTAAACTTGGGCCCCTAATAATTATGTCACGGTGTCTCTGGGTTTAGTGACCTTCTCAGTTTCTTCTTACCCTGTAAGCCTTCAGTCTTCCTCCGAGTGACTCTGGCTCCTGGATCTTTTGATGCAACACCACTCAGTATCAGAGAGACCCCTTCCATCCGCTTCTCCACCCTATCTCCTGGGCCTTCCTTCCTAGAAAGGTGATAGCCTCATAAGCTAGGACTCCCTGCACCCACCTGTGCACTGCCTATCACCTGCCAACTGACAGCAGGTGGTTTGTGCCGGCTGAATTCTAGAAGGTTCTCTCTGAAGCAGCCATGTTTTCCATTCCCACTACTTTGTAGATCTCCCCAGGTCAATGCTTCCCTGCAAATGACAGGACTTTGCAGGGGTTGTAAGGTCCTCTGTGACTCTCAAAAGAATAGAGCTGGTTCCTCAGTTGTTACACTATCGACTATTTCTGTTCTCTCTCTTTTTTTACAATGGTAGGGGACTTTATTTATTTATTTTTACTATTTTTTATTATGTTATGTTAGTCACCATGCAGTATAGCATTAGTTTTTGATGCAGTGTTCCATGATAAAGAAGCTGTGGTCCATATACACAATAGCATATTGCCATCAGAAAGGATGAATACCCAACTTTTGCATCAACGTGGGTGGGACTGGAGGAGATTATGCTGAGTGAAATAAGTCAAGCAGAGAAAGTCAATTATCATATGGTTCCACTTATTTGTGGAGCATAATCAATAACCTGGACTGTTGCTGCTCTGCGCACTTCAAGACATCTGATACACCAGTGGCGTTTCCCCACAACATGACAGTACCAGTCGTGATAGCCCAAACTGTCTCCAGACACTGCTCAATGTTCCTTGATGGGGGTGAGGGCAAAGCCACCCTCCTGGGGGAAGAATACCCAAACAGGTGATTACAGTCTCCTTTCTGACTGATGTAGGTATCACATGTCTCTCCTGGGCCCTCCATGGCAACGAAGGCCACCAACCTCAAGGCTTTGTGTTCCACTCTGCAATATCTGAGCACTTTTTCACCATACCTAGAATCTCTAAGTATACCTTCCTACCTAACCCACCAAATATAATTTTATATTCCCACTAGAAGCTTGGCCTCTAGGTTTTTCTTGGGGGGAAAGGATGGGAGGCAAGAATGATTCCTCCCAAATGCACTAGATGGTGTGATCCTTTCTGAGGGGATGATGTCTGATCTGAATTATGGAAAGGCGTGCGCCTCTAGGAGAATGAGCATTATAAGTTGGGGCAATAGCAATATCCAAGGTGGGAACACATACAGTTTGTTTGAATGACAGAGAAGGGAGCGCTGGGACTGGATCTCAGACAAAGAGGGGAGGACAGAACATGAGTTTGGAGAGATTCCCAGGGGACAGAACATCAGGGCTCAGCAATCTCCAAGTGTAACGGGAATCCCCTGGGGGTTTCACATAGTGTCTATGAATGAACTGACTGATGCACTGAAATGATCACTCTGGATGCCGCATGGAGAGAGCTGAGTGTGGCAAGGGTAGAATCAGAGAGACCAGATTAGGCGTTCCTGCAGTAATCCAGATGGGATGTGATGATAGCTTACACTAGGGTTAGTAGAGGCGATGAAGTCAGATTAGGGATGTATTTTCATGATAGAGCCAAAAGAACGAACTGATGTATTGGACAGGAAATGTGAGAAAAAGAGAGGCACAAAAGACAGTCCATGGTCTTGGACCAGAGCAATTGTGTGGATGGTGGTGTCATTTACCAGATGGGAAACACCAGAAGAGAAGGCTGCAGGAAAAACTTGAGAGTTCTCTTTCAGACACATTAAGTTTGTCATGCTTGTTAAACATCTGGGTAGAACTGTTGAGTAGGAAGCTGTATCAGTGAGTCAGTACTTCTGGGAACAGGGCCTGGCTACAGATGTTAATGTGAGGGCTGGCAGGATGGAGACTGCATTTGGAGTTCTGCAGCTGGACAAGACTTCCCCAAAGAAGTATGTGCAGATAGAGAGGTGGACCCAGGGCTGAGCATTTGTAGCATTCACGGATCTGGAAGATGAGGAGGGACAATATAATAAACTGAGAAAGAATGGCAATGAGGTTGGAGAGGAACCAAGAGAACATGCTTCAGTACGGAGGCGGGGACCAACGGTGTCAAGTTCCTCTGAGATCAGGTAATAGGAGGTCTGAGAGTTGCCCAGTGGATTTGGCAACTTTGATGAGAGCTGTTTCCATGGGGGTAATGGGGAGGAAAGGCTGGCTGGAGAGAATGGGAGAAAAGGAAGTGGAGAACGTGGCACAGATAACTCTTTGTATGAAATGTGTCTCTAAGTGGGACTGGTAAGTCAGAGTAGTAGTTGGAGGAGGGTCTGACACCAAAGGAGGCTTGGGCGTGTTTTTCAGATGTGAGAGAAATTACACTGTGTTCATGCATTTTCAATTTCAACAAATTTACTGATTGTCTACAACATGCCAGGTGTGTACAAAGATGTCAAAGGTAACTGTTCACTTTGAAGAGTTTACAGGATAGTAGGAGGATAGATATAACAATGCAACAATTCACTGCCATGTAAGCTATGCTTAGAAAAGTACACAGGGTGTGTGAAAACACAGAGGAAGGACATTTGCTGATTTGGGAGGGGTTAAATCCAGACTAGGTTCCTCAAGGAAGTGATGACTGAGGTGAACTTTGAAAAATGAGTAGAAATTAGATTGCTTAAGGCAGGGAAGGGCTTTCCAAGAAAATAAAATCACATGAGCAAAGAGGCAGGAAATAGAATGGAATGTGTTCACGATGACAAGAGCACACAGAGGGAGAAGCAGCAAGGTTAGGCTAAACAAAGAGGAAGTGGGAGGTCCTGGAAAGTCTTATTTTCCAGGCCAACAAGCTCAGCTTTTAAATCCTAGACAATGGGAACCTACTGAAGGGTGTAAGCAAGGGAGTGATATACTTGGTTTGGCATTTAAGAAATCAGTCTACAGTCATCTGAAGGATGGATTTGAGGAGGAGGGCAGACTGGAGGGTGTATTACAGTATGTCCAGGTCACTGTGAGAAAAATTTTGAAAGTAAAAATATCAGGACACAGAATGAGAGTATGAACACAGAATGAGAAGTGAAGGACGGCAGGAAGTGGCTCCTGGAGAGATGAGATAGATGCTGACTCGGAGGAGGACCGAAATAAAGAAGCCTCACAGGTATGAGTCTGCAGCTCTACAGAGAGGTCGGGCTACACATACAACTTTAGAAATCATATTGCAACCTGCAGATGACTTAAAAATACAGGGAACTTTGATTCTGTAGTTATATTTTATATAGAATTATATCTATCTTTCCATCCATCTACTTATCCAATCACCCATAAAATATCCTGGAAGGACTTGAGTCAAAAAATATTTTTTTGAAGATTAATTTATTTGATAAAGAGAGAGAGTGGGGAGAAGGGCAGAGGGAGAGGGAGAGATGGTCCCAAGCAGGTGCCTCGATGAGCATAGACCCTCAGCCAGTGGGGTTCCCTCTCATTTCCCTGAGATCACAATGTGAGCTGAAGCCAAGAGTCTGACATTTCACTGACTGTGCCATCCAGTGGCCCTTGAGCAAAGTATTAATAGTATTTATTGCTGGGTGGAGATACTTCCTTATGTGAGTTAGATTTCTTACAATGAATGCACATTACAGATGTTATAAAATCATATATGTTTACTTACATATAAAATGTGTCAAAGTCTCCACTAAGGTAAGGAGTGATAATAGTTCACTGGGTTTGTTGATTAGGCACACGGCATCTGATGCTCACAGAAGGGGTGGTTTTGGTGATGAATACTGACATCAGATGCAGCAGGAGAGGTGAATGAAGGAAAGGAGCCATGACCAGGGGGGGACGGTAAAGTGTAAAGATAGACGAGAAAGAGGAAAGTGCTGGAGCAAGGGTACAGAGGAGACAGGAGCAGACGGATCCTGAGCCTAAGTGGAAGGGTCTGCCTTGACCCGGGGGAGGGAGATGCTGGCAAGGTGTCAGCACTGGGCATTGGAGTTGGGGTGTGAAATCGAGGTGGTCGCCTCAGTGTTTCTACTTGTGCAGGATCTGAAGTCATCTCCTCGTGGAAGAGCCTCTTTGGAGGAGGCTTTCAGGACACGGAATGAAAGATGCATCAGTCAAAGGACTGGTGAGCTTTGCTATAGCACCTGCTGAGGTCAGACTGTGTGGTTAAGATTGTACCATCTCTCAGAATTATTTCATCTTCTTTGGTGCTAGAGATACAGGAAACAGCTCTGGCACTGAATGTGGGAGAGTTCATTATGCCAGCGATCCAAGGTGGCGTTCTGCCCATCAGATGGAGCGCGAGCATGGAGGCCCGGGGGGAAGGAAGCCATGCCAGGTGGGCAGGGGATGGTGAGTCTGAGGTGCAAATGAACTTGGGGAGCAGCTGTGGTAGGGGGAGGGGCTGGAAACACCAGACATAGGATGAGTGATGGTGGGATTTAAAATTTTTCAATTTTGGATATGGCATGGTTCTGGGTGATAATGAGGCTGGGAGGGCCCTTGTGGGAGCAGGTGGCCAGAGTGGAATGTAGGTCAAGGCCTCTGGGGTCAGGTAGATGAGGTCTCTTCTCCACATCCACCTTTATTCAGATAATGTTTCAAGGAATGCATAAAGAATCCCCTCCGTCACACCCTCGAAGTTGTTTAAATACTGCAGATACAAGGTGTGATTTTTATTTGGTTTTCATAGCTCATTGTGTGAGGAAAGTGTGGCAATTAGCTGAGAAAACTTGAATTTTTCTTCATCTGCCATGGAAGAGACTCTGCCAACACAAGATAATGACAGGATACTACCTTCTGATTGCTAATTAGCAGCTGAAATGAATGTCTAGCCCCGATGCCTGCCAAGGGCCCGATAGTAATCACCCTGCAGGGGCAACCGAGTAAGAACAGGGTTGCTTGGTCCTCAATATGGTGGGCAAATGAATGACTCCTTTTAGAAAAAACTCTTCTAGAAGAACATGAGGCAGGTTATCTGTGCCTTTTAGTGGGTTGAATGCTTTTAGTGGGTTGAATGCTGGCCC
Source organism: Spilogale gracilis (assembly GCA_004023965.1). Lineage (NCBI taxonomy): Eukaryota > Metazoa > Chordata > Mammalia > Carnivora > Mephitidae > Spilogale > Spilogale gracilis. Next base: position 43,627 of record PITA01005395.1, read on the forward strand.
CCCAAAAGATATGTCTGTTTCCCAGTCCCTCGAACCTGTGAATGGGAAAAGCATCTCAAGATGATCATCTTGAATTGTTCCCATGGGCAATCTCAAGGATCTCAAGATGAGATCATCTTGAATTGTTCCCATGGGCCCTAAATCCACTGACAAATGTCCTTTTTAGACAGATAAGAGAAGACACAGAAACAGAGGGAAAGGCCACAAAAAGAAGCAGAGGTTGGAGTGATGCAGCCACAGCCAAGAAATTCTCAGAGCCTCCAGAAGCTGAAGGGGGTAAGGAAGGGTCCTCTGGAGCCTTCAGAAGGAGCACGTCTTTGCCAACACCTTGATTTTGGGCTTCTGGCTTCCAGACTGAGAATGCCCAGTTTGTGGTAATTTGGGATGGCAACCCCAGGAAAGGAAAAGAGAACACAAATACGGAATCCAAAAGTCCTCTTTAGTTTTCTGGAATGCTTCTCAATAGGCATATTATTGTGTCATTTGTAAGCTGATCCACTAAAGTCATATATTTTATTTCACACAAGAGGAGAATTTATCTAATTTCTCGTGAGACATGGAGTCTGGTTCCATGCCCAGAATTATGCCAAAAAGTTGACCAGAAACAGATGCTTGCCTGGATACCTAAAATGCTCTGAAATCTACTACATCCTCATCTGAGTAATCCAAGAAAACAAAGGTTTAAAAGGTCTTAATTATCTGAGCTACTCAAAGCAGAGAATATAGGAGAGCAACCTCACGGAGCTCTGAGCCGATTCCGTAATGCCTTATTGACCCTTTAAATGTGTGTCCCTCTCTTGCCTGTGACTCATTAATCAATGCACAATATTTTACTAAAACTCAGGTTAAAAAGTAAACAATCCATTTGATAGAGCCTAAACAACATTTAGGTCTCCTTCCTTCCTTCTGACAAATCATAATCACTTGTCTACCATTTCTGAGGAACTGGGCTAGTTTTTGGGCTACTCACAACACACAAGCGTTCCCACGCCATGGAGCATACTGTCTAGTGATGTTATTGGGGTTCAGGAAGTTATTAGACTTACGGAAGCCTCAGCTTCAATGGCATTCTATAAATTTCAGGTGATTCGCAAAATAACGATGGCTCTGACAACATCAAGTCCTTAGGCTCCGCACGGACTGATAACACCCAGGCCGGCAGGACTACTTGAAGGTATTCAAGTGATGGGTTCTGAATTAACTGTATTGATCGAGGAGGAATATGGGAACATAAACCAAACAAAATAATAAATAAAAATGATACTGAGGTTTGCGACTATGTTTTGTTTGGCTTTATTGTTTTGAAGATTTATCTACTGACTGTACTTTCTTTAGATAACAGAATGAATTGATATTCTTTGAGGTTAGAATATAAAAGGACAAAGTCCCTAGAAGTCTGGCTAGCAGGGAAAGCCAATCTTGGAGTCTTTGTTATTCACCATATGAAAACTGGAAGCCCTTCTTGCCCCTTTTTTGCCATTAAAGATTCCAAGGTCCCAAGATCTGTGTCCAGCCTATGCCTGGGGATCTGTGTCCTGGATCATATCATACATCTCCATAGAAGTCTAGAGTGAGTCACATGTATCTTTCATAATGATACTCTTTTTTTATTAATTTTTTTTAAAGTTCTTATTTATTTATTTGGGAGAGGGAGAGGGTACTGGAGAGTGGGGCGGGGAGGAGCAGAGGGAGAGGGAGAAGCCGACTCCCTGCGGAGCAGATGCCAGGCTCCATCCCAGGACCCTGGGATCATGACCTGAGCTGAAGGCAGACACTTAACTGACTAAACCACCCAGGCGCCCCGTCATAATGATATTCTTAATCATCAGATTTGTATGTCTGCACCAATTATCCCCTTCTCAGATCATGCGGATCCCTTGATCCTGTTCTCAACGTGATTACGGTTAAACATCTGTCCCTGGCTCACCTCTGTAAACGCCATTTTCAACACTTTTTTCAGACAGCTTTACTTTTCTCAATTTAGGAGACCCATTCTGTGTGGTTTACGTGGGCATTGACCCTCCCTTCATTCCAGTTTCTGCTGCTGTCAGACTCCACTCTTCCCCTCTGAGCACACATTTCCTCTCCTGAGATGGAGGCTAAGCAGAAAATAAACCTCTACAGTTTCACGGAGTTTATATTTTTTAAATCTCTTCCAATAGACAAGATGCTGTTGACTTTTAATTCTATTTGTTATTTAAACAAATCAGAAAATAAACAAATTTCATGGAAAGTCTTTCAGTGACTTAAACAATAGTTTCCACTTTGTTTATTTTTATATTTAGGAAGGGTCAAGCTTAGGGATTCCTCAGCCTCTCTGATATGTGATAGTGGCAAATGTGATCTTTGCCACATACGCCAATTTGTTCTTGAGCTTGACCTTGTTACTAGAGTGCTTTCTTTTCCTTTGTCATTTGGTGGTGGGCAGCATCAATTCCCACCTATTTAACCAAGTCATAATAACTGTATTCTTAAAAAAGAATTTGAGTCATGTAATCAAAGCACAACTTTTAATCCCCACTTCATATATATGTCGAAGTAAGGTCATATAAATGGTATGGTCAAATTAATTAACTGTGATTCTTTCAAAAGCCTTCCTCAGTTAAGCCCTAATACACGGGGGAAATCAGGAGCACGGTAAGTGCCCTCTCCCATCCCGGCAGCAACGAGAGTCTTCCATTCCTCCCCAACAGGTGGCCATACAGATCTGCTGTCACTTCTTTTGCAATAACACAAGCACACAGGAGAGCAAAGATGAAATTACAGCCTGAAAACAACATCTCCTGTATGGTGGGAACTTCTTTTTCTTTTAAGTCTTTTCAATTTTAGGTCTACATGGGCATGTCACGGCTTCTCCTCTCTTCTCGACCCATCTACAAATAAGGGATAATATGTTAAAATTTGCTTACCTACCTCATGGGGGAATTAAAAAGAAGAGTAATTTAATGTTAATAGGTTCTTTGAAGATGAAAAGCACTTCATAATTGCTAAGTTCTATTTCACTTTATAAACCTATCTCAAAGTTACTCCTCTTTCCTTATGCTCATAGCAATTATTAATTAAAAATAATTATCCTTTCTTGACCTCATTATTTAAGGGCATATAATATTTATGATGTTGCCACATAATATATGTTTCTGTGCTTTACCCATGATTACTGCCTTCTTTTTTGGATCTTAGTATTTTCTAACTTCTCACATGTTGGTAAATTGAGTGAAAATCTATTGTTTCTGAAAACTGCACGAATACCTAGTTTTCTTCTTCTCACGCTCCTGAGGGCTCTTGAAGCTGCCAGAATCTAGGCAATGCTTCTCCTAAGCGTGGAGACCCTTTTACTGGCGCCAGAATCACTTTTTAAAGGTGGTGGGTGCTTTTTAAAATATAGGTGCCTGGAGATTAGGCTCTGTGGGGAGGGTTCTGGAAATCTTCATTTTATTATTTTATTTTATTTTATTTTGTTTATTTTATTTGACAGAGAGAAATACAGCTAGAGAGGGAACAGGAGCAGGAGGAGTGAGAGAGGGAGAAACAGACTTCCTGTAGAGAAGGGAGCCTGATGTGGGGCTCGATCCTGGGACTCCAGGATTATGACCTGAGCCGAAGGCAGACGCTTAATGACTGAGCCACCCAGGCGCCCCAGAAATCCGTATTTTAAACAAGTTCTGCAATTATCACTAACTCCAAATCCCTCATCGTTTTGTTTTTTTTTTGTTTTGTTTTGTTTTTGTTTTTGTTTTAAACGGGGTGGAGAGGGAAATGATCTGAAAGCCAGAAGTGAAGTGTTGGCTTAGGCATCAGCCATCGCATTTTAGGAACAGACCCCAGAGAAGAGACGGAGCGTAAAGCTATCTCTTCTCCAAGCCAACAGCATGCTTACTCAGCCCGCTCACGGGCACCACGCGCATCTGTCTGAGCCACCCTCCACCGCAATAAACAGGGGAGCGCTTCTTCCTTCTGCCAAAGCTAATTCCCTTCTTGTGTCTCCGGCTTCAAGGCTGCAAACTTCAGTAGTCAGTTCTTTCCCACCAACCAGAAAGAGGGAACTGTCCCTAGTTCAAAGTTTCTCTCTTCCCTAGTGTGAAGGCTCTGCTTCTCTCCTGCCTCCGCTGGGTTCTGGTCCCATCAATCTCCTGCTCTCTCTTGTAATTCAAGTCTTTGCCTCTCTTCTTATTGGCTCCTCAGAAATCTTACACCCTTCTGCAGCTAGGCCCAGCTAGGCTCCCAGAAAGAACCATATTTAGGGCTACTGACTGCTAATATAATTTTTTATTGAATTATAACTTACATACGATATCCTACTAGTTTTAGGCGTAGGCCACAATAATTTGATATTTTTATGTTATGAAATGCTCACCACGGTAGGTGTAGTTATCTGTCCCCATACAAAGTTATCACAATATTATTGACCATGTTCTCTGTGCTGTACATCACACCCCCGCGACTGCTGTGAGCGGAACTCCCTTCGGGAAGTGAACACGTGGTGCGAACAGCGGGCTCAAGCGCCAACAATAATGACCTCCTTGTTATGGGGCCGTTCTGGCCTGAGTGTTAGGGAAGCGGAGTTTGAATCCTTTGCGGCACCCAGTCCTCCAACAGGGTGACATTTCCCTGCTCCTTGCTCCCATGCCGTGCCGGCATTGTTTCCATTCCCTTTGCTGGGTGTACACTCCTGCGGGCTGAGTGCGGCGCCTGCCCCAAGCTGGTCTCCCAGCGCCGCAGCCGCTGGTGGGTCGGGTTCGGCCATGGCTCTGGCACCGCTGCCCGCGGGCCTACGGGAAGACTGCGTGTGCTGCCTGGCCCTCTGCACCGCCAGCCCTGCTGGGAGGGAGACGGTGGTCTACGGGCAGGTGACAGCCCTCGGCCGGAGAGAACTGCGTGCCTGCAACCCTCCCGAGGACTCTGCCTGCATCCTGATCCCTGACAGGCACGCCTCTCTCTAAGTTCTCCCCCTGAGTCCGGCAGGCAAGTGTCCTGAAAGCAAATGATAGTAAAGCAAGAGGGAGGCTCCCTTCTGGACGGACTAGAAAGAACCAGAGCCTGGAGTCCGGGGCCTGACAACACCGAGGATCTTGCCTGGTCCCAGCTCAGAGCCGGGTTATGCAGATCTAGTAACCAAAGATGTCTAAAAAAATGACTTATTCCAATATTAGACATGTTTTTATGATACAATCAGCCTGCAGAAATATTCTTCATCCTGCAAAAATATGGCTTCCCTTGTTCAGCCAGGAGACACTTTTCTTTTCCCAACTCCTTTCCATACGGGAGCACAAAAGCAGGGGTTTTCAACAGGGAGGCATCTGCCTCCCAGGAGACATTTGGCAAAGTCTGGAGACATTTGGGGTTGTCACAACTGGGGATGATTGGGGGGCGCAACTATACCTAGAGAGCGGAAGCTAGGGATACTGCTAAACATTCTACAACACACGAGACTGTCCCTCCAATAATTCCTAGCCCCAATATCACTAGCGCTGAGGTTGAGAAACTCGATCGAAGGAACCACTCTAGCTCTCTCTAGCACCTTCTGATGTCACTGCAAAATTCGAGGATAGAATGGTAGCATCTATCATCACACCTTTACAAACACTGCGCTGAACAGGCACTGTTATCTCAAGGAGGCTGCGGTTCAGGTAGGTCAAGAAAACCGCCCAGGGTCACACAGCACTGAGCAGCGTGAGTAGGAATCCACATAGCCAGGCTCCTGCTGGGGATCACCCTGCCTCAGGAACTCGGGTGCTGCCTCTACGCCAGAAACCACACTCGGTGCAAGAAGCAAAGACGATAAGGTACTGCTGGATCCAATTTCAAGACTAATACAAGTCTTTACAATTCAAAGACCCAGGGAGGGAGGAGGAGGATCTGAGCAGGCAAGCGGGCAGCCACCCAGCACCTGATGGAGACTGACTCTACTTTCACTGTTGTAGATACTAGGATTAAAAGGCTTTGAACACCTTGGTTTCTCAAAGAACTCAAGAGAAGATGAAGTCGTTTTCCAGAAGAAAGTTCAGGAAAGAGATCAGGAAGGAACTACGCCATATTTTAAGTGGGCTTTAAGGGCGGGTGAAACATGGACCCATATGACTGAGAGAAGAGCGACAGAGGAAAAACAGAGGAGGATCTGAGGAATCTGGACTTCATTCTGTACACAGTGGGAAGCAGTACCGATTTTTGTGCTGAGTAACAGAGTGGGGGTTGGGAGGAGAATGGCATCGAGGACGGGAGAGAACATTTCAGGAGAGCAAGGTAGCAGCACAGACACGAGCATTTATAATATGCCAGAGGCAGCTCGCCGCCAGGCTGTCTGTGTGACCAGGACCACGACCCCAAGAGCAGGAGTGCACACAGGAGTTCCTGTCTGAGACACGCCTCTGTCTAGTGATTCAGCTGAGCCCTTTGTACCAAATAGCATTTTAGTCTTAAGGAATTTATCTATTTATTTATTTTTAAAGATTTATTTATTTAAGTGAGAGGGAGAGAAACAAGAGAGAGTGCAAGCCGGGTGGGGATGGGGGAGGGGCAGAGAGACCGTCTTAAGCAGACTGGGGGCCAAGCACAGACCCGCAGACCCCGCGTGGACTTCGATCCCAGAACCCAAGATCACGACCTGAGCCAAAAGGATGAGTCACATGCTTAACCGACTGCACCGCTCAGGCACCCCTAGGAATTTATTTTTTAAAAATTGCACACGTTATCTTTAGATAAATTCATTAGAACAATCATTTTTTAAAGCATACCTTTTGAGTTTGTTTATGGTTTCTTGTTTCTTTTACGTTTTCAAAAATGTTTCTGATCTAGAATATCCATGTCACCTAGATTTGCTTGAAGACATTTTGCTATAACTTTTACATGTGTTTTCAGATTAGAGAGAAATTTAGCCTAACGTTTTGTTGCACAGCTCATTACACTGCCATCATTAACTAAGGAGTCCATTCTTTTCCAAATGAATTGACCATATTAAATATATTAAATCCTCGGGTCTATTTCTGGATAACAGAAGGGTTCAAAGTGAGCGTTCTTTCTAATAGTTCTGAAATTTTGCCTAAAATTTCTCACAAGTTCTAAAGAAGGCTGGGTTAAGAAATGAACAGAATGGACATGGTCACAACAGATGATGCACATTTTAGTGGTTTCTAAACTAGTTTCTATGCCGTAGTTTCTTGACAGCACTGCTGGGAAGGCTACTCGGATTCAGCCAGATAGGACCCATGGAGCTCCTGCCCATGGATGACTCGGGGTAAGGAGTTTATCTGATCCTGACTCAGACAAAAACCATACCCTGAGCTCTTCTGTCAGGAGTGGACTGGGAGGTTGAAGGGCCAGGAAACATCCAATGGGATCTTGTGATATTGTGGTTTCTACCTACTAATTCAAGACTTTGCTCACGTAGCAAGGGACATTTAAAGTATGCTATCCAGGACTTCTTAAGTTCCATAAAACTCTACAATTACACTTAATACCCACTTGGCCAACCTCTAAACATGTTCAAAGGAGTCTCCCTCCTCCCCGCACCTCCCCTTGCTAAGACCTGAAAGCAGATTTTTACCACCCAAGTTGTGTCTGCTTGGAAAGGGAGAGAGGTCAGGGCAGAGGCAGAAGGAGGGGAAGTCTATGTTGCAGTTAGCAAAGGCTTTTGGAGATTTTGACTTGAGAGGTCTCAGAATTCTGGTTATGACACTGATTTGGTTGGATGGGTCACTATCACTGACATGAAATGACCACATGGACCTTCAGTTGTTGAACAGAAACTGATTAAACAGTGTCAGATTTGAAACCTGGCTTCTGAAAATTCTTCTGCTGATGATTATGTAGAGAGTGACTCATATCACATAACTGCCTTAAGTGATGCATGCTAATACTTCAATCAGAGTCACATCTGACGTTCCAGCACTCGGCCTCTAAACAGAGAAGCCCTTCACCTATTTCAGTCGTTCAGACTTCAGTGCATCTTAGATTTGCTCTGGCATTTAGAATCACTTGGACAGAAAAAGAATTTCCAGTGGTGATTTTAGAGAGGACAACTGATAGAATCTTAAATGACATTAAAAAATGAGCACTGTTTTTCTGAATCCCAAATATATTGAACTAAATATTGAAATGAGATTGAAATTCTCATAACCAAGGATTTTTAACTGGGGAGTGAGCCTGCTTTCTCTCCTTCCTTTCCTCCCTCCCTCCCTCTCCTACCTCCCTTCCCTCTGCCCATCCATCCATCCTTCTTGCCTCCCTCGCATACTTCTTTCTTTGCTTCCAAGCATATTTATTGTGTGTCAAGTTTGTGATTAGGAAAACAAGACCCTGTAAGGGCTTATATTCTAGAGGGAGATACAAACAATAATGAGTTATAAATATATAAGATAAATATATAAATATACTTTATTTCATATAGCAATAAGTTCTGTCACTATAAAAAGCTGTTAAGTTGGAGAGTTATAAATGGATAGGCTATTTTAAATCAAGTGATAAGGGAAGGCCCTTAGAGAAGACATTTAAGCTGAATGTAAACCTTTCCTATTAAAACATAATTATTTGAATATATATGCATTTTATACCATTCATACTTTGTATTAGACATAAAAATATATTTAGAGCTTTGCACATTTATAGTTTTTTTTGTTACCTCCATTTAAAATATATGAGAATTTTTTACTTGGTATTTTCTTATATATCACTTTGTAGCAAGTCGAAAATTTCATATGCTTACTTAACTCTCCATCATCTATAATTCTTCACCAAGCTTTGCTCATTTGCCCATTCTCCTTCTGAAGTAACTCCATTCCCACTGCTTTTTTCCTAGTTTGTTTTCTTTTGAAAGAACTATTTCAAGAGCCTCTTAAATGACAACCCCATTGCCCACTCCAAATCCATTACTTCTAATTAGAATTGACTTTCTAAAATACACATCTGATCAAGATATCCCTCTAAAAATATTGCATTGTCATCTTCATGATGAAATCCAAACTCTCTGGAATGCCATGAGATGCCCTTTCCTACTGATAGGAGGAAACCTCTTTTTCTCCCATTTTGTAGCCACACCAAATGGACAAAAGTGTGTTCACTCCTCCACCCTGCTGTGAATGTTGGGACCTCTATCTGGAAGTCCCTTTTCCCCCAAACATACATAAATGTAGGTATGTATGTATGTATATATTTAAGAGAGAGAGAGAAAGCATGTGCAAAGGTGAGCACGTGCACAGGCAAGGGGGGGGAGAGGGGGAGGGAGAACCAGGCTCCTCGCTGAGCAGGGAGCGCAATGTGGGGCTCGATCCCAGGATCCTGGGATCATGACTGCAGTGGAAGCAAAGGCTGAACCAGGGGCCGCAATTTCCTGCTCATTCTTAAAGCTCTCTGTACCTAATACTCATTACCATACAATGTGGTAAGTGCATAATGTGGTCTATATAGGAACTATCACATTGTATCATAATTTGCCTCATTAAATACCTGCCTTTGCTGTAGTATGGGGTCTAGAGCCTGATGCTGGAGCCAGTTTGCTTGGGTTCCAATCCCTACTTGGTTAATGATTCTCTGTGTCAATGGTTATATCTCTACCTTATTGTCCTTATCTGTATCAGTACCTTTATCTACTCGGTATCTGGATTATAATATTGTTACACAAAAGTGTCTAGAACAGGGCCTGGCATGGTTAGTAAGCTTTCAACGGATGTTTTATTATTTAGCTTTATAGTAGCTTCTGTATTTCCAGGGCCATAAAATCAGTATATAACAGAGATTAAAAGAATAAAAAGGTCAGCATATGAACACCTCATTAATATGCAAATGCCAAAGAATGAAGATAGAGACTTTGGAATATGACTTTGAGATTTCTGTAGTCAAAGACATGTACGATAGGCATGTTTAGCAAATGGTAATATTTCTAGCAGATGGACTGAAAGTCGCTAGTTGTAGAGGCTCTTCTACTTATTTTTAATCCTGGCCTCTTCACCTTCCTGGGTTCCCTCCATTCTTTGCCTTGCACGGTAACCCTGGGGGCAGGCTGCCGTGGGCTGCAGTGCCTGGAGACCCCCTGCCCTCTGGTCTGTGGGCGGCGTGGCCACTGGGACTGCAGGATGGAGGAAGAGCGTCCAGGTGCCCCTTGCCGGCCCACTGCTGCCTGCTTCATGCCTGGCGGGCTGCGGCCACCTGCGGCCACAGCTCCTGTGGAAGGGCCCTCAGGGCTTCAGCACCGTGGCCTCTCTCTCCCTTGTCGTGAATGTTATCACTGCTGACTCTCACAGCGTCTTTCTGAGTTTGTAAAGTCAGTGGTACAAATAAGTAAAGAGACAGTGATTACAAGAAGCCCTTTTAGGCTATGAACCCCTCCCCCCCAAATATCAGATTTTTTTCAGTTTCCTTAATGAGTGTGTGTACTGTTCATTCATACTGGGATCTCTCCACATTTGCGGAGAACACAAAGGGAAGTGGGTGGAATCCGACGCTGCACCGTCCGGGCTTCTGATTTCACCGCTGTCTTCTGCCCTATGTGAGGCCCACACACAGCGAGCTGGCGCCAGATAATTTCGGGCCACTGAAGTCAAAGGGGAGCATGCGGGGAAGGCTCCTCGGCCCATCTCTGGTGGCAGCTGGCCTGGAAGCAGCCGATGAAGTCCAGTGCAGTGGCTTTCCATCAGTAACAGGCAGCTGGTGCTCTGTGCAGAGCAGAGGGCAAAGCTCCCACAGACCTGTTCATGTATTGCTGACATTGTAAGGGCTTTAAAGCCCCAGATGACAGGGGCGCCTGGGTGGCTCAGTCGTAAGCATCTGCTGTCAGCTCAGGTCATGGTCCCTGAGTCCTGAGATGGAGCCCTGGGAGCGCGTCCTGGGATCGAGTCTGGGATCGAGCCCTGCATCGAGCCCTGCATCGGGCTTCCTGCTCGGTGGACAGCCTGTTTCCCCCTCTCACACTCCCCCTACTTGTGTTCCCTTTCTAGCTGTGTTCCTCTCTGTCAAAAAAATAAAAATCTTAAATAAATAAATAAATAAATAAATAAAATCACAGATGATAAAAAAAGTGTGACCTTTGAGCAATTACCTGTATACGGAAGGTGTGAGCCCTGTGTGTTAATAGCCCTGGTGCCAAGGAGCGAGCAGTGTGGCTCGTGGAACAACTCTCATTCATGCAGCCAGTCCTCAAAGACGTTACTCTGTACACCTCAAACTGGCAGGCATATGCTAGAGTAAAAATGAGACAGACCCATCTCCACTCCTATGCAAAGTATGGGACACAGAAGAAGGCCAGTGAAAGACAAAGACCAGGAGAAGAAAAAAAAGACCAGTGCAAGGATGCCTCCTCCAGCCACAGCTGAGCAATGGTTCAATCCTGGATGATGCTGCAATCCTGTAAACCTGATCAGCTTTCTCACTGTTGATTTCTGACGTGTAGCGTGAAAGGGTGGGCAGGGGGCGGGAGTCACTCCTCCTTCCTGCCGTCTCCTGCCCAGGCCTGCTCTGATCAGGGACAATTTCCGGCTCTACAAAGCAAGGCTGCAACCATGCTGGGCCCTCTGCTCTCTTGGTCTGTTTTCTTATGGGTGATGTACTGATCACAGCAAGAATCATCCTCCTGACAGCCCATGTGGATCGTGGGAGAAAGAGTCCTGGGGAGTGAGGAAGGAAGGAGAGCTGTGCACAGAACCTGAGATCAGCCCAGCCCCGCCCATCCCGCTGGTGCAGAGGGGAAGCCCCTGCTCCCTCTGTAACCATCCGATGTGCAGCACTGTAGGGACCTCATCTGCCGGTGCTCCGTGGAGATGGCTACCTGCAGTTTTGTTCTAGGCTGCCCAGCACATACTCGCAACATGAGCAGGGACCTCAGCACACAAAAGTCCCCACGTCCTTTGGAAAGAGAGCAGTTAGTTAGCGCCCCCCCCCCCAACCCCCAGGAAGTACTTCTGGGCCTTTGATATTTACAAAGGATTCCTCCAGAGAACTCACTATGCTTGCAACACTGCTGTATAACAGCATCTCCTTCCTCACTGCAATAAAGGATAACTTACACATCGACCCAGCTGTCTTCAGCCCCTCAGTGCCAGAGGAGCAGAAGGCAGCCGAGCCAGGCTGAGAGCAGGGGCTGGGCAGCGGGCTAGCCACCTTCCCCAAGGGGAAGTGACCGAGGCCACTCTCAGGTAGCAAGCCGCAAGCCCAGCGAGTCTCTTGTGCTTCCCATTAGGCCTTCATCTGTGGCCTTACCCTGTGTTTGCACTAAGATGTGCTTGAGCACAAGTTTTCCTTCAAAACACTGGGTCCCAATAACACCACCGTAGCCCTGACCCTGTTTACCCTGGGCCACCATCCGAATGTAGCTCCCTTGGTCATCTGAACACTCTTACTTCCTGGATCCCCTCAGTCCTGTTCACCAAATCCTATGCTCTGGAGCCCTGCAGGCCCCATTCTACTGCCTACACATCCCCTCTGCCTCCCCCTTCCCCAGCACGTGTCTCCTGAGCACCTTCTGCTCCCACCAGGGAGCTCCTTCCCTCGTCATGTTCCTCCCAGGAGCTCAGCTCTCTGGTTGCTCCTTTTTAGCCTTCTCAGGGACCCGTGAGGCTGCCCGTGCCTGGCACACCCGCACTGCCCGCCTCGTTGTGGGCCTTGGCTCTGCTCTTCTTCTGCACAAGCTCTGGGGGCTCTCTCATCTTCTCTCAAAGTTGAGCCACTCCATAATCTCCCAGATCTCAAGCTCTAGCCCAGCTGCTTTCCAGCTAACCAGGGGCATAATTCTAGTTACACAATACATCAGTCTGTTTCTGTCCTTGAAGAAGAAAGTGCAAACTACTGGCCAAAGAGTGAATTCCTCACCTTTCCTCCAAATATCATTTAGGGGCACCTGGGGGGGCTCAGTCAGTTGAGCATCTGAGTCTTGGTTTCGGCTTAGGTCATGGACTTGTGGTTGTGAGATCGAGCCCCGTGTTGGGCTCTGCACTCGGCGCACAGTCTGCTTCAGATTATAACTCCCTCTCCCTTTCCCTCCTGCTCATGTGCTCTCTCAAATACATAAATAAATAAATAAATAAATAAATAAATAAATAAATAAATAAATAAATAAATAAATAAAATATTTAAATATCAATAACTCAAATAACTCCCATCTCGGCTAATGGCATCAGTCCACCTGACCAGGCAACTCCGGACATATGCTCTGCTTCTCTCCCTCTCTCACGTCTACATTACTTCAGTGAACCACCTAGTTCAATCGCTTCTCCCTCCAAGAGGCCCCTCCAGTCAGTCTCTTCCTTTCTTGGACACCACCTCTGCCTGAGTTTGAACCCCTTGACTCTTGACTCATCAACAGCTTTAGAGGTCTCACTCTTCCCAGTCTTATCTCTTCAAATGTGTCTCCACACAACGGCAAGATTTACTTTTCAAAGCCACAGATCTAATTACAGTATATTCCATACAGGGTATGACCACTGGCATACGGTCTCTTCTGTCCCCAGCCTCACTTCCCACCACAACCCTGAGGTCATTCTCTGCTGATATGTCTATACCGCTTGTGGAAGGGCCATTCCGTCTCATGCCTTTCAATCCTTAATTCCCATTTGGCTCCTGGGCATATCTTCTCTCCCCTTCTCTGCTGAGTCCCTTAAGTTTGGGTATAATCATCCCCTCATCCCCTCTTTCTGTTAGATCCACTGGCTTCCCTCCCCACACCCCACCCCCTACCTTGGGTGGAGTGAGACATTTTCCTTGTGATTTAATACAATCCTCAGGCTTATATATGCCTCCTAGGCTTACACACACACACACACGCTGCGGTTAAGTATGTATAACCTGGCATTTACGACACGTAGCATAGTTGTTGGTCTACCCATGCGCTGCTCCCACTCCCGCTCCGCCACTCCGTGGTGAAAAGAGTCTTTGTATCTTCCCGGCACATAGGATGTGTCTGGTTTGTAACTGCCCGATTAACGAAGGCATTCCCCATAACACCTTAGCACAGTTATATGTGGCATGATACTTGATGAAAATATTTCTTTATTGACTGCTGATTGTAATTCATGACTTCTAGGACACCATCTTAAAGTCATGTCCACAAACTATGGGATAACTGAAGGGCTGTACTGAGGGCAACCTGGGTGTGATGTACCCTTACGTTGTGGGTGCTACAGCCCTCTCTACTACGAAGGAACCCTGCCTGATGCGACCTAAGTCAGAGTTGGCATTCAGTTCTCGGGGTCATAAATCCCCTTAATGGCCACTTGCTTGCGTCACCTGCCGAGCTCTGTGTTTCTGCCTCATGTATTTCAGCGTCCACTCAGTGATAAGGGACAGGGAAAGGAAGAATAACAGGCAACTTTTGGTTCTTCACTTGTGCCAAACACTTAATGTAGATATACGGCTGCTCAGCTCAGGAACTTCAGAGCTAAGAGGTTTTGGAGAGAGAGGGCATGTGCAATAGCTGGAAATTTAGCAGAGGTGGGTCATTCTGATGCTGTAAACCAAAATGCAGGTGCCTGGGCTCTAAGCTAGGAGGCCAGGGATCATCCCAGGAGCTCCCTTCCCCAGCAGCTATCACAACACATCAAAAATGAGCAACGCTAGATCTTAGCAGTTTCCAGGATTCATTTCGCCCTAAACAGCAGTAGCTCCTACAGTGAGGGTAGGAACAATTTTCAAATCAGGTGTGGTGGTGCCACAGCAGGAAAAAGCGTCCATGCAGCTCTCTGAAGACATCTAATACCCATGTTTGAGGTTTCTCACACACAGAATGGCATACAGTTGGCTGATAGTCATCTTCTTACACATCTCAGTAAGCGGTAATAGATGCCTCCATAAAAGAAAACCAAAGAAATAATAGATTTTTAAGCCAGGAGGATGTTCGGAGAGCACCTGACCCAGTGAGACGCAGAAGACCACATCGCAGTGCAGGGACCCCTGGTCCACAGTCAAAAAAATGTCAAACCCATGAATACCTCCAAGAAGCCTCCATTTAAGACTCATGATTTGAGTAGACTTTTCAACGTTTGGTAAATAAAAGTCTACTTACCTTAGTGTTTCCTCAAAAGGCAATTACTGGATCTTTCATCAATTCGCTGTTGATAGGAAATCCTCAGTGTTTTTAATAATATATTTCATATTCTGGGTGAAAACTAACAGAATCTTCCTTCTAAGGCAACAATTTGTTGTTCGCTCTCATTACCCCTTTTAATATCTGGCCCACTGCTCTAAACAAGAAATAGTGCCTCTCAAGTCAGTCCTACTGACTTCTGACCAAGAAAGACCAGAACTTTCACACCTAAGAAAGCAAGCCTTCCAGATCTTACCATTCAAGATGATTTTCCACAAAGGCTGACATGGGGCTGATCTGCACTGTGTAGGTGTCATTTGCAGAGTACTCAAAGAGTCCATAGTAAGGGTTGAATAGCTCCTGAGACAAAAGGAAGAAGAACTCTCGCGAAGGACCACTGTAGTCCAGGCTGCAAAGGAAGCAGAGGCCCAGGAAGCTCATTACATGGAGTGGGGGAGAAAGAAGGGGAGGGGCCTGTTTCTATCTAGGTGCTATCTTTCAGTCAGTGCAGGGAAAGCAGAGAACAGCCTCTGTTTTTTACAGTGCATCCCTGTGGGAGCATAATTTGCTGTAGAAAGTGAGGATGCAGTTTAGGGATGTTTCTTACTAGATGGCCATGAATAAATTCTTACGGCGGTGCGTCTTAACCTTTATTCAATCATATGACGCCTATTGGATAAAACACACAGCTGACCCATTCAAAAGAAGGAGCTTGCCGTGAGAGGCATAAAAGAGTTTCCCACGATGGTACATGTGTGTGAACTGAAAAAACTTCCAAGTTTGTTCTGATATGCCCTACTAGGTAGGCCTGTCTTCTGCTGTTGAGACAGTTTTTTAACAAAATCACTGAAATGCTATGAAAAATCTGCTATGTAATTATATATGTGCACTCTAGGAGGAAGAGCTTTTTGATCAGATCCTCAAAAGTGTACACCACCAAAAAGGAAAGATCCAACAGCTTACGTCTGTATTTTTGACTCATGCACAGTCATATATGTAACCTTGGACTCTAGCACGTCAGTAATCTTGGGCTTTTGAAGAGCATGAATTCTAAAGCTCGGCAATGCCTGGAGAGATAAAGACTTCCTGGAAGGACATGATCAGAATCACCGTGGGCAAAGGCTAACAGCCACCCTGTTCTTTCTTGAGAAAAATCACCAAGATCTGGTGATTCTGGCCTGCCCACATCGAATGAGGTGTCTGTAAAAAACTGCTGGCGCCTCACCCCTCCTCTCCAACAAAGGTGACGTAGAGCTTGTTTCGCTGAAGCTCCTTCCGGGAATAGGCCATCACCTGATTGAAGGTTCCCTCCAACAAATGGTCCCGACGAATGATGAGCCTGGGAAGAAGCCATATGGGCAGTGAGTAGTGGCTCTGAGCTCTGATGTTGGAGAGTGTTCTAGATGAGTTGTGAGTGCCTAAGCTTATGGTCTCACTCCCTGGCCTCTCCAACGAGCTACAGATTCCATGAGTTCAGCAATGCATTTATTTTAATGCTCTTTTCAAAACACTGCGAGTATAAGGACAACATGTACATTTTTATACTTGGATGCACTCCATCATGTTGGACTACTTTTAGGATTCTTTTGATCAATTCCAAAAGGAATCTCTTAAGTTGGATTCTTGAGTTTAGATTTAGATTTTAAAGACAAACATAATAAACCCAGAGGGGAAAAATACCACTATTCACTTAGACCTCAGTTACAAAGTTATAGAATCAGTGAATTTGACCAATGAGTTAAATTTGTACCAAAAATAAGTAAGAGGAAATACACAAATTTTTTAATTTAGTTCAAGATCCTTGGTTTTCTGAAGAGGTCTACCATTAATTCTGTATATGCCTTTGTCTGAAATATTTTTTTTTTTAAGATTTTATTTATTTACACAGAGGGAAACACAGCGAGAGAGGGAACACAAACAGGGGGAGTGAGAGAGGGAGAAGCAGGCTTCCCGCAGAGCAGGGAGCCCGATGTGGGGCTCGATCCCGGGGTCCCCAGGATCATGACCTGAGCTGAAGGCAGTCGTGCAACCAACTGAGCCACCCAGGTGACCCTGAAATCTGTTTTTATCTCTTTCCTTCCTTCTTGCTTCTTTTCCAATTTAACTTCCTTTCTTCTTCCCAACTTCTTCTTCCTTATTTTTTTAACCTTTCTCCCTTCCATGAACATAACTGTTACCACACCATGAAATCTAGTCTCCAGAAAGTATCACAAAGGCACAGGGGAGAAAAGGACAGGGACATTTAGCACTTGAATTCAGTGACGAAGCACTGGAGCACTCACTTAATTTTCCCTGGACCCTGACCAAATCCTTTGGCTTCCAGTTTTCGGTAGAAATTTCGGAGCTTGGCTTCAAAGTCTCTCCGGTAGGGCGAAGGGGCTCTTGCACTGGCTCTCTGTAAGCCTGCAAAGAGAAGCACATGGTCTGACGGTCATCAGTGATATTTGGACCAATGTTAGAAGCAGGGCCGACTGAGGCACATTCCTGTGTCAACTTGTTTTTCTTCTCAAAAAAGTTTCCCTTGATTTCCATTACTCTTTTAGTTTCTTTTATAATAAATGGAGATAATATAATAAAGATAAAAAATGAATTCTGGTGACAATAAACATTTATGTGTTCCACTCCACTTCAAGTTGTAGTTCTCTTAAAAATACCTTGGTGAGCATATATATTGGTTTAATTGTACTTAAAAAATTTAGATTATTTTTCTTGTAAGTTTCTATAAGAACTGATTGTAACTATAATGAGGCAACTCAGGCTAACACATGTTGATGTCATACTTGATGTCATACTTCTCTAAATATATTGAGCCTAAAATAAACAGAGATGTCCAGTAGGGTCCAGAGCATTGAGGAGTTTATATTAGATTATCTTGCATCATAGAAGAAATACTTGTAATAATAATAATAATGACTTGTTAATCCTGTATGGAGGAGAGTTTTTATATCACTTAGAATACTTTGTAAATGCTTTGTAAGATACTTTGTTATCTTTATATACTTTTAATGAGAAAAGGAGTGGAAAAATAACATTCTTCTCCAAGTTTAGTGATGGCCAGAATCATGGCTTGTTCCTTTAATAACTACTATATTCCAGGTATTGAATTAATATTCTAGAGAAGACTGCTACCAATGAACTCACAGGAAGGAGAATATAATTGCAGGCGAGGATGAGTGCTAGCCATGAAGGAAAGGAACGCAGTTCTTTGGTATCATAGAACACTCTGGCCAAGTTTGGGAAGGCCTCCCTGGGGAATATCTGAAGAATAAGTACACAAGAATTGGACTGAATTAGTTGGGAAAGGCTTCATTTAACTAAAACAAGAAATAAGCTGGGAGAAGAGCAGTCCAGGTAGAGGGTCAGCTGTGCACGGGCACGGCAGCAGAATGGAAAGTGGTGCTCAGGGTATGAAGATCAGAGTGATGCAAAACAAGGCTTGCGAGGTGGTCAATGATCAAAGAGGCTAAGGTCCATCCTGCTAAACAATTTTGTTTAATACTAAGCACAATAGGAAGCCATTGCACGAGGACTGACATGATAACACTTGAGTTATGAAAACACCAGTCTTTCTGCAACAGAGAGAAAAATGCGAGGCTTAGGTGGGTTTAGAGAGCCTAAATTGGACTAGAGTGGTGTCAGTGGAGCTGGGAAGTGGACAGACGGAAGGCAATGAGCTGCGCAGAGGTAGTGAGGAGAGCTGGGCTTTAGATCTTGTAACTGAGTGATAGTCACTGAGATGGGGAACAATGGAGGAAGAGCAAATATGCAGGGGAGATCGTAAACTTGGCCTTTGATGGTGCAACTTTTGAAGGACGGATTGGAAAGAGACATGGTTTGGGAGAGAGAAGAGAAGAAACCTGGGACTGAGTCTTGGGCATGGTAGTAAGTAAAGGATGATCTGCACAGGTGGCCAAAGAAGTAGCTGAAATGCATACGGTAGTGTCCCAGAAGCTTCCTGAAGAGGTGACTTAGCAAGGAGGACAATCATGTCAAATGTGGTTTAATGTTGAATGTGAGATTTGCCTTCTGGACTGTGTATCTGGGGGTCATGGTGACCTTAGTGAAGACACCTTCCCTAATAAACCAGTGTGGATTGGAAGGAGGGGTAGGCTTGGAAGGCTTGTAGGATTGGTACCAGGCATTTGAGAAAATGTCTACCTAATGGCTTCAGTTTTCTCAGTGAAGGGAGAAGGGACATCATTTGCTAGGAAAGACACAGAGAGTTAGAGATTTGAGGGGAGAATAAGCATTCAAAATGGCAGTAGAAGGGCACCTGGGTAGCTCAGACAGTTAAGTGTCTGACTCTTGATTTTGGCTTAGGTAATGATCCCAGGGTTTTGAGATCAAGCCCTGTGTCAGACCCCTCCCCCCTGCTCAAAAGGAAAGAGAAGAAAGAAAGAAAGAAAGAAAGAAAGAAAGAAAGAAAGAAAGAGAGAGAGAGAGAGAAAGAGAGAGAGAGAGAAAGAAAGATAGTAGATAGTAGAGAAGTTTACCTAGAGTTTTCTTTTGGGTGTTCAAGGTCCAGATGAGGTGAGAGATGAATGATGTATAGTCTGTAATCGGCCCTGTCAGATCAATTTTCCCAAGAATGCCTAAGCATAGATGTAGAGGAGGCAGGCAGTATGCTTATTTAGGCAAAGAGTGCTGTAAGCAAAATGGAGAGGACTGGGGAGTTTAGGCCACTGGCACAGATGTCACCAAAAAAATGAACTGTAGCATCTATGCTGGATAAGAGAAGAACAGAAAGGAAAGGAGAGACATGCATGAATGAGAGGTCCTGCTGAGGAGAAAGGACAGTAATGGGGAGAGTAGTTGAACAAGCATATTGGCTGGGAATAAGACGCTTGAATCATGATTTTAGAGATGACAACAGGGGTGGGAAGATGACTGTGGGAACAAGTAGTTGCAGTGGGGGAAGGTCATTGCAAACTAGAAATTCCAGAAACCAGGAGCCCAGGGAAATGAATGGGTGTCTTTGTGTATATTGAAGTCATTCAGGATGACAGAATCACCTGGGAAGGAGACGGAGACTATGAAACAGGTACCACAGTCTTTGAGAATGACAGAAAGGTGAGTAGATGACAGCCACTGGGGGTGGTGGGGAGCGACAGTTGAGTAGTATAAGCAAGGAGGCATGAAGGGCACCAGCCTCACCTTTGCGCCTCCCAGCCCAGGAGGTGTAAGGGAACCAACACCCACCACTTCAAAAGAGCTATCCTAAGTGAAATGCCAGGTTTCAGGCTACAGGTCGCACTACAATACAAGTTTGTAGGTACAAGTAGCATTTCCTGTCCAGTAGAATGCTGTATATTCTATAATATGACTTTTATTACTGCTGGTCCTACCACAATGCCCTTCATCACTACTATGTATTTGTCTAATAATTTATGATTTACAAAGTACTTTGGCATAAATATCTATGATTTGCTATCTCTGTAGCACCAAGTTAAATTTCATGAAGGCCTAGAAGAATGGGAATTATAAAATTTAACATCAAAATATTTGGATTATGTAACCTTGGACCCTATGGTCAGAGCTAGGAGGATTAAGAATTAAAATGAACTGGATGATTGTTTGGGTTCATGGTATTAGTAATGCCTCAATAGGAAAGTTGATTCCTTTTATAAAAGTTGTGCAAGTAATCATCATTTAGCAAATAACTCTTTATTCTCTCTCATTTTTCTATTTGTACTATGATATCTCTCCCATGTAATGATGTTAAAATCATACTCTACTGTCAAATATTTGAACCAAAGTGCTGATACTTTATCAGGCTGGGACAGTATCTGCAGCCAAATGACAGATCATCATGAAGACCAACAAATGCCCCCAAATGGAAGGCTCTGCTCCTCCAAAGTAAGTCATCCTGTGTGCATTAGAAACATTTGACTGTCTTGATGTTGGCTCCTCATCCTCCTTTTCCCAGGCCATGGCATCCTTAATTGTGGTGTATGTCCTTAATAATGCCTTTGGTGCACTGGTTTGGAGGAAGTGACGATGAGGAGATACTTAGAAAGAGATTCTAGCAATTAACAAAACTACTTCTAAGCGATGATTCTGAGTGACATAACTTGGAGGAACCAAACTAAGACATTCATTTTAGAGACCTGCAGCAGTACCAGGTAATGCTGACTGAGACATCCCTTCTGAGGGGTTGAAGACACTGCTAAACTCTCTATCTCTCGTGAATTTCTCCAGTACTTTCAAAAACTAAGTTTGGACAGACTCTAGAGGCTGTGAAATATGAACCTACTAGATTTTTATTTTACTATTTTACTTCTTTTTTCTTTCTTTCTTTCTTTTTTAAATTGAGTTCGATTAGCCAATATATATAGTACAGCATCAGGTTTTTTGTGCTCAGTTAGCTAACATATAGTACAGCATTCGTTTTTGGTGTAGTTCCCTTCTCAAAACCTCAGTTTGTTTCCCAGAGTCCATAGTCTCTCGTGGTTTGTCTTTCTCTGATTTCTTTCCCTTTAGTTTTGTACATCATTCGTTTTTGATGTAGTGTTCAATGATTCATTAGTTACGTGTAACAATGAGTGCTCATCACATCATGTGCCCTCCTTAAGGCCCATCACCCAGTTACCTACCTACCAGAATTTTTAAAACGAAATCCCTTTACTTTTAAAGTTATAAAAAGAAATTTGGGTGTACCACCAAGACTTTGACCAAGGTGGTATTGTAAACCCAACAACTGAGGAAAAACTCCCCAATATCTGGATCCCATGTGGGAGTACGGATTTTACTTAAACTAATTATTTTGATGAACCCAGGAGCAATATCTTTTTTCACTAAACAGTTCAGTATACATTTCCTTATTTGGAATGGAAAATACCTACAAAGAATTTCTGTATCATGAGGAAATTAATCCTCATATACAAAGAAAACTGTAGGGGAATGATTGTGCATAAAAGAAAACTTTTCTACGTCTTCATGGGGGACTCATGGGGGACCATAATACGGTGGTCCATAGTACCCATACCACCGAGCAGTAGCTTTACACCTTAGCAAAAAGTTACTAAAATTGGTATCTAATAACATTCTGAGTCATAAGGCAGAATGTTTTAGAAAGGGCTCTTCCCTTCTAAATGCCTGCAGAGTACCTTGGAATACAAAAGCAATTTAGAGCAAGGGTCGGCAGACTTTTTCTGTGAAGGGCCAGATAGTAAATATTTTAAGCTTTTGCAGCCATCTGGTCTCATCGTTTTTGCTCATCTCTGCTGCTGCAGTGTAAAAACTGCTACAGAAAATGTGTAAACAAACAGGTGTGGCTGGGGCCCAGTAAAATTCTATTTCTAGATACTGAGATTGGAATTTCATGTAATTTTCACGCCACGAAACACTGTTTTTGTAAAAAAAAAAATTTTTTTTTCAAATTATTTAAAAATGTAGAATGCCTTATTACAAAAACGGGCAGCAATTTGTCAACACCCAATTTTGGCAGTGTGCGCTCTATCAGAAAATGGAGAGCGAAGGAGGGAGGGAGGACATACATACAACTGCCCTTCTCCCACCGTCATCTGGTGAAAACACAGTTGGCCATTTACAGGAGACGGGATGCCAAATAGTCAAGTTACCTGGGGAGTTCTGGGGCGAGGAACAGGGTGAGCAGCGGGGAGAGAAGCTGTACCCAGGGTGGAAGGCAGCCTGCAGCGGGACATAGGACATAATCTCCTCTTCAAAGAGGCTGCAAAGTAAAAAAGAAGAAGAGAAGGAGGGATACGAAGAAGCAGCAGAGGAGAAGGAAGAAGAAGAAAGGAAAAGTTAGTTTTCTGCCCATGAGGGAATATTCGCGAACTGGTAATAGTGGTTACAGTACTCACAAGGCAACAAAAGCACTTAGGTTCACTTAGGTAGGCACATGCCAGCATGCAAATATTCTCCGTGTGATTTTAAACCCTAATTAATCCCGAAAGAAGAGTCTCCATCAAGGACTAAACACAGTTCTTGATACCCCAGTTGTGAATGTAAAGAAGGCAACGGACAGCAGGTACAAGGGTGAGGCCCTACGTTAGTTGTAGCCGGTAGAATCCTCTAGAACAAATGGTGAGTGTTTCGGTCATAGCTGTAGTGGAGGAAGACTGCCCAGAGCAGCCTCTCCAGAAGTGCTTCAGGCTCAGCCCCTTACCTCAGCAAAATGACTAGATCTGCATCACAGGACAACTTTTCAAGCCCATGATTACCCTCAGTCCGAATGTAATGGATTTTCTCCCTAGAATAATGTGGAAAAGAAAGTAAGAATTACCAAAAGGTAAGTTAGGGAATAAATCCCTTTCTGATTCATTTCTTCTCTGCCAATATGGCTGAATAGCGATGTTCTAATGTCCAGCGAATTTTGTGGTCCTTTAAGTTCCTGTGGCAGGCTCCCGTGATGGTCCACAAGGGACCTCGCATCCTCAGAATCACACAGGGATGGAAGCTGAGGAACACAAGAAAGGTCTTCAGATGGCTATGACAGTCACGACTGAAGCTGGGTAAGGAGAGCTGCTGGAGGACGGTTGTGGGCTCGTGGTATCTTGGGAGCCATGACAGGAAAGAACCTGAGAAACCTTACGCCTGATGGAAAACGTATAATGCCACACTGGGTAAGAGAGGCGCAGTGCTCTGGATGCTGAACCGTCTCTCACCCAGGTCAGTCTGAGCGTAGGCGTCAATTTCTCTCTTTAATTACAATTTGCATTTTGACTCTCTCATGACCTGCAACTCCAACCTGACAAATTAATTCTAAAGAATCTAGAGACAAATAACATTTATTTTGATCAAATGAACTTTGTACTTTGATTCTCTGACATTCAAATATTATAATGAGATATTTAGGTTCTCATCCTGGGCCTACAGGTCCTTAAAGGAGTTCATAATCTTAAAGAAGTTATTAGTTTCTGTACTAAATAACTGCCAAGATTTTTCCATTTCCAAGATGCCTTAATTCCAAGTTTCCCCATACGTGGAAGACTGTAGTTATTCAGTTCTGCACAGGAACAAAGCCTTTAAGTTTTCTTGAATTTTGTTATAATGTGAGATACTATGCAATAGCACCGAGAATAGTTTACTTTCACTCCTTTACTCACGGGATTACATTTTGTACTTTTAAAATGACGTAAATGAGACTCTAGTGCCTTTGGTGAGTTCGAATTCCTCAAAAAAATTAGCTGTGAACTCATTACTTAGTAACAGAATCAGTAACATAAAAAATGTTCAGGAGCAGCAATCTCTCAGAAGCTTTTCAGATCGTGTAGCTCCTTAGAAAATCCTCTGGAAATTCCCTTTAATCATGATATACTGTGAGTCACAGAGTGGCCCATAAATAAATGACTCAGATGACTGAGTATGACACTCCCTTCTGTGGCACAGTAATAAGATGGGCAGAGTCGAACAGAAGTGGAAGTGACAGTCACCCGTACTAAAGCCCACCTGTTCATGCTAAAGCTCTTCCGTTCCCTCTAAGTGTAATTAGGGTTTCTTATCTTCAAAGTAGAGGGCGAGGTTCTGAGGGGGAGAGTGATACAAAGGCAGGGACCAGAAGGTCCTGTTCTAAGGAGCTTATATATTGTAGGGGGACATCAGTACAGACAGCATTCAAGAGATAATGGAAAGCATATAGTAGAAAGACAAAAAGGAGTACTACCAAAGCAAGGCAAAAGAAGTACTGAAGTTTGCCTAGGTCAGTGAATCTCTGCCCTTTGGTTTGAGACTTTAAAATGAGTGAGCAGTCCTTAAGAGAAAAGCCATTCCCGAGAGGGCAGAAGTAGGAGAGGACACAGCCTGTTTGGTGAAGGTAGGGGACACTAGAAGGAAAAAAATCAGCATGGGATGGAGAGTTTGGTTAGGCCCAGACTCTGCAGAACATGGAAATTGTGCTTAGAAATCCTTTATTTTACATATTTTATTTTACACGTGATGGAAAGCTTTTTTGAAGGTCAGGTATTCTGTTCTATAAGAAGGTAATTATGTCCTAGATCTAGGGGACATCTTCTTGGAGACCCCTACAAAATCCCGGAGAGAAATGCTGAGCACCCAACACAGGCCATGGTAGGGAATAAAAAAAAAAAAAAAGGCTGAAAGAGAAAGTGAGGAGGCATATGTTTGAGTGTGGAGACAGAAAAAGAGGACAGAATGGAGATCCGGCAATGGGGAAGACAGTGATTCTAATTCACACAGAGTTAAAAAACAGGGAAAAGAGGTGTTTGTGAGGGTGTGTGGTCGTGTGTGGGGAGAACAGTGAATGATCCACCCAGGCAGGAGTAACAGGAGTTTGAATAGCAAGGAGGCTATTTTCAGGTGTTGGTGACTCACTGAGGAAGTCTAATCAAAGTACTACAGTTGTCAGGTAGATTCAAAAGGAATCTGGAGGTGGAGGCTTTAACCCACTGAGCCACCCAGCTGCCCTATTTTTAATTTCACCTGAAGGGAGACGAGGAGTCAGAGGTAATGAGTGACTGCACTCCTTGAACCTTTACAGACATACCCACAAAAGCATCTTCACAGCGCCCACATGATAACTCAGTATCTGAGGAGATCAAGGGTATCTATGGGCTGAATAACATGCCCAGATGAATGGTCTCTAAGAGACAGAGCAAGAATTCAAACTCTAAGGGGACACACTTAACCATCGTGTATGGCCGGCTTCCAAAATGTTATGCAGTCAACTGACACACAGAGATACCTGGATATCTTGGAGAGAAAGTGGGGTTTAAGTTCAGAGGGTATGCTCTCTCGTCATCACGTTGGGTGGCTATCCACCCAAGCGAAGTGATTCACTGTCAGGGACCCCCATGCAACAACGGCACCAATGCACTGTGAGATTTAAGTAGTCAGAACACACGAGAACTTTGATACTTTGGGTTTGCTTGTTGGCTTATTTTTGAATATGTTCATCTAATAGTTGGTTTACCACTGATGATATTTTAAAGATAAAAATATTCAAAATGGAGTAAAGACCTAAATGTGAGACCTAAACCCATAAAATTCCTAGAAGAGAACTTAGGCAGTAATTGTTTTGACACTGGCTGTAGAAACATCTTTATAGATATGTGTCCTTTGGCAAGGGAAACAGGAGCAAAAATAAACTATTGGGACTACATCAAAATAAAAAGCCTTTGCAAGTAAAGGAAACCATCAACAAAAGACAACCTAGTGAATGGGAGAAGATATATGCAAGTGATATATCCAATAAAGGGTTAATATCCAAAGTATTTAAAGAACTTATACAACTCAACACCAAAACCCTCCTAAATAATCCAATTAAAAATGGGCAGGGGACATGCATAGATATTTTTCTAAAGAAGACATACAGATGGCCAACAGACACACAAAAAGTTGCTCAACAGTACTCATTATCAGAGAAATGCAAATCGAAACCACAATGAGGTATCACCTCACACCTATCAGAATGGCTAAAATCAAAAACACAAGAAACAACAAATGTTGGCAAGGATGTGGAGAAAAAGGAACCCATAAGCAGTGTTGGTGGGAATGCAAGCTGGTGCAGCTACTGTGGAAAATAGTAGGGAGAGTCCTAAAAAGAAATTAAAAATAGGGCAGCTGGGTGGCTCAGTGGGTTAAAGCCTCCACCTCCAGCTCAGGTCATGATCTCAGGGTCCTGGGATCGAGGCCCACATTGGGCTCTCTGATCATCAGGGAGCCTGCTTCCTCCTCTCTGCCTGCCTGTCTACCTACTTGTGATCTCTCTGTCAAATAAATAAATAAAATCTTTTAAAAAATTAAAAATAGAATTATTACATAATCTAATAATTCCACTAGTGGTATTCATCCAGAAGAATTGAAAACACTAATTCAAAAAGATATATGCACTGCTGTGTTTATTGTAGTATATGTAAAACAGCCAAGATATGGGAACAATCCAAGTATCCGTCCATAGATGAATGGATAAAGAAGATGTGGTATATATATGCAATGGAATATTACTCAGCCATAAAAGAATGAAATCTTGCCATTGGCAACAACATGGATGGATCTAAATGGTATAATGCTGAGTGAAACAGGTCAGTTAGAGAAAAACAAATACCATATGATCTCACTCATATGTAGAATTTAGGAACAAAACAAGCAGGGAGAAAAAGAGACAAAATAAAAAACAGATCCTTAATAACAGAGAACAATCTGATGGTTATAAGAGGGGAGGTAGGTGGGGAATGGATAAAATAGGTGAAAGGGATTAAGGATACACTGATCATGATGAACACTGAATAGTGCACAGAACTGTTGAATCGCTATATTGTATACCTGAAACTAATATAAATCAATATGTTAATTATACTTGAATAAAAAAATTTACATGGTGCTTTCCACAAGTAATTTTTTGATGAAAGCTATTTTACTTTTTCTGTGCTTTCCTCCAAATCAAAGGAAATCCTATTAGCATTGTATAAATAATATGCAACCTGGCAACATGGCTAGCTGCAATTGTGACACTTCAGAGAGTATTAACACCCCCTGGGTCCTTCGTTTTAAGTATTCAAGACATAATTCAATGCATGAACAAAACGCATCATAGGCTTCTGCTCTGTCTCCACGGAGGTGCTGGCCCACTTGGGAGACTAGCTGGAGAGACCAAGAGCTATAGGACGAGGGACAAGCCCCTACCTGAGTGCGTGGTTTCTCGCCAGGCTTGGCTGACGCTCTTGCAGCATTTCAAAAATGTTTGGCTGGCGAAGAAATGCCACAATCTTGTCGTTATATGCTGAAACACACAAAAATGCAAGTTGTGGTTGAGTCTTCAGCTCGAAGACAATTTCTCTATTGGCTGAAAAATGGCTTCTTGATACCAGGATTAGCGCAGGAGTGTGAAGGGCAGGCGGCCTACTCATCAGAAAAGGTAAGCTCTTGCGGGGCTTCTTCTGTGACATAACAGCATTATCATTTTTAAAAGACCAAACCAAAAGTGAGCCAGCTCTAAGTTAATTATCCTTAATATTCCAGGAACTTAACTGGGTCTTAGCTCACCCTTGTGTAAACAGGTGAAGGAACATAAAATAGCTCTTCTCTGAGGGGAGTTGGACTCTCTTCCTTCTGACTTCTCTTGGTCATTTTATAGCAGTTATTATGGCAAAACATTCTCTATGTGTTCAAAGAAACCCTGTTCTGAGCACCTGCTCCTCACAGCCTGTAGCCAGGGCTGACTTCCCTGGTAGTGGTAACGGAAATATCCAAGTCCATTTGGGCTTTCTCACCTCACTTCCCTTGATATAAGCCACATGTCCTTCACGACAAAACTGAGGTGAGGAGTGACGACTATGCTGACTTATCCTCACAGACACCTGAGAAAGGAGTTCTAAATTAAAAACTCATCTAATAGAAACAAGGTGCATCACCCCTTTTGAACTATCCTCTTCTGTATTCGGTTAACAAGTCACTGCCTGGAACACAGAAGGGGGGGGGGTGAGGGTCTGGAAGAGAGCCGAAATGAAACAGGGAAGAAGGAAGGTCAAATGGAGGAGTGAAGGGAAAGGAAAAAGGGGCAAAGGGGGATGGAAGTCAAGGGTAGGGGTGGATGATACCATGGGGGAGGAAAAAGGAAACACAGAATCCTGAATATTAAAAGATTCATGACAAGAAAAAAAAAAGGCTAAGTATTGGGTCCCCAGGGTCCCCAAAGTGTAATACATACCTAGTGGTGATGATTCATGTTGATGTTGACTTCGAATAGCAGCTACAAGGCTGTGTCCTGGCCTGGCCAGTAAAGAGGCTCCTCTGTTTCTAGAGACTTCTGAAGCCTAATTTCAAAATAGAATTGGTAGCATTGGAAATCTCATCAATTTCAGGTGGTCTTTTGATATTAATTTTTCAATATGAGGGGTAAAAGATCCTGATATCACCTAAGTTAAGAAAAAGGAAATGAAGTTGCAGGCCTCGAAGTGAATGGAAATAACTTTAAAAAAAAGAGACTAAGTAGGATGGTTGATAATTTTTAAGAAAGTGAATGTGCTAAATGTTCTAAATGTTAACCATATTAATATACTGAATAGACTAAGAAACATTTCTCTTCATAAATACATTGAAGAGATGCATAAGTTTTACATGAATACTGTCAGTAAAGAGAAGTTTGTGACTTCCAAGAGTCAGCACTGAACTGCAGAGCTGAATCTGAAATGGACTTTGTTTGTTTTTTGGACTTGCTCTTTTTAACAGCACATGTCACCCTCAGAGGGCCAGTCTTTGCTGAGTGCTTATCAGTCCATTCACCGTGCTGGCGACTCTTCATGTGGTATCTTCTTATGCTCTCAAAATTCTTAAAGATAAGCATTATTAATGCCAGATTACAAACCAAGAAACTGAGAACTGGATAAATTAAGTGTTTACAACAGTTTGAACTCTAAGAACAGAACGAGGGTACTGACTGATGTTTGATGGCAAGACTCCTCTCCTGCAGTGAGCCTGCATCCGAGACCCTGGTTTTGAATGGGCATTTTGACAAAACCTCATGAAATACAAAATTTGCATAGCTTAAAACTGATATTGTGATGATTAATTTAGCTCAATTTTAAGTTTTAATAAACTCCCTAAGTTCTAGAGCACGATGGTGAGCTTTCTACCATGATTCCGTGTACATCTGTTCCTTAAAGGACCCTTGCAGGGTAAGCTATTGAAACAGAGGCCCTATGGATTTTCCCCATTGAAATACATTCACCAAATATATGGGATTTGCTGTAGAGTATGATTCATTCTATGGTATTTGGACAAGAATGCCAAAATAGTCTTTATAGACATTTAAGAATTATACTGAAGATTGCTCTGTAATATACTTAAAAACCGTACAAACATCCGGACAAATAAGGAAAGAAATTTCTCCCTCTGAGACTGGTATACAATTCACTTCCACAGAATTCAGGAGTGTCACTGAAATCCTATGCTGCAAGGTCCAGAAAGGTCAGGTCAGTCTCAAAGGAGCCATTTAAGACTAGTCCGTGTGTCATACTGAAGACGACAAATAGGACAGATTACTTAGGGCTTACTCATTAAAGACATGGAAATTGTGGTTTCTGTTTGGGTCCTACTTCCACACCCCACACAGACAAGGACAGCCTCCCTTCTTTGCAGAGATGTGCTGTCAGTCCCCTATCTGTATATGGCATCTTTGAACTGCTCTTCTTGAAGCAGTACTCATGCAGATCCATTCTTCCTTGGCCCACTGCTTACATGAGGGACAAGGAAACAGATTCCTTATTCTACTGTAGTGGACTTCTCACTTTGATGTCATTCGCCCTCAGCTGTGTGCTACGGTAGCCGGACACCAAAATTTAGAAGTTGGTAACTTCTGCAACATCACTTTCCAGGCCCATTTACATGGTTGCAATGCAAGGTATGAAAGAAAGGTTTGCTGCTTATTAAAATAGGCAACACGGAGTCTCTTCATTTCTTTCTCCTTGAATTAATAAATATGTAAGGCCTTTCTGGGACTGAAATGATAGGTCCCTTTTCCTTGGAAGGAGTTATGTCAGTCTGCTTGAATATTTTGGATGTGTTTGAAATATTTTGGATGCTGTGATGACAAGAATCTAAGAGGCCACTCAATTGAAGATTATCTAAATGATGTATTACAGAGAGAAACTGAGGAAGCAGATCTGATAACAGACCTCAGGAAGGCATGGTTGTATACCGTATTCAGGTGATGCCTCCTGTCCCAGCCTGAGCTAAAGTGTCTCACTGTTGGTGGGTTGCCCCGAAATAAAGGGTACTTTGAAACAGGAAGAGGCTCATTTCTATTCCTGGCTGCCATAGGGAATTCCTATGTTACGGTATGTTTTGGGGAAAACTGACACCTAATTTTGAGGTCACCTGCTCACTGGCAAAACCAAGACTGATTGAAAAACTTCTGAAATCAGATGAAGGCCAGCTACTCTGCAGGTAGATGAGTGATGAATATGTCTCAGGTGAACTATGAGTGAGATGGAGGGAACACCACAGGGGGAAGGCAGGGCTCATGGGGTACCTGGACCATTAGAGAAACCTGCTGAGGGCAAAGAAGGTACTGGAGGGTCTACAGATGAGGATGGAAGGGACGGTTCAATAGAAACAGGCTTGCCCAATTAGGAGCCAGGAATCTGCAGTGAGGGACATAATTTAAAGCAGAGCTGGGAAAGATTTTGAGATTGATCTAAAGTACACTATGTGCTAAGATCCTTGTACCCCTACAGTAGTACTAAATGGTCCATCCTGAGGAATTTTTGGTATCAGCTGAGTGACCTGATTTGGATCTCCGTGCAAACGTGATGCTAACATTTATGTTCCTAACTACTGAAAGTGATTAGAAGAATGTATTTTCCATTTAAAACCAAAATGATATGACTCATTGAATTCCCTGGCATCTGACACTTTTTGTGTTACAGAGTTTCTCAGGGGGGTGTGTGTGTGTGTGTGTGTGTGTGTGACAGAGAGACAAAGAGGGGACCCCCCCCCCAAGGGTCTGCCTGTCCCCAGACATGCTATGACTATTCTATGACTGGCTAAAACCCAATTTGCAGTAGGGACTACTTTTAAGATTTCTCTTTCTTTTGATGTTGAGATAGCTTTAATCTTAATTGCAAATGTGAAGACTTCAAACATTCAGCTCTCTAGAAAAAAATGCTCATAAAATAGTTTTCAGTAACTGGTAAACAAGCTTCTCTTCCGTGTTGCAATTTAGAAATGTAAAGTGGTGGTTTTTTAAAGCCCTGATTGAAAATTGCAGCTTTTAGGCTGAATTTGGGTTAATAATCAGCTAATGCTCTCTTTGAAAACACTGGAGAACTAATGATAAAAAAAAATAGTGAGTTCAGAGGAAAGGCCCAAGTGATGAATTTGCATTCATCTCTAGATCCCTTCTGTATTCTAAAAATAGATCCTTAACAAAGTTTTCAGAATTATCTTAAGGAAACAAAAGAGAGAGATCTACATATTTATAATAGTGAAAAGTGAATAATAAACATAATTATAAAGAAAAGCTTGAGTTAAATTATGGTAGATCCATACGATTAAGATACAGAAGAATTTTAATGGCATGGAAACAGTCCTCAAGTAAAGTAGGGTACAGAACCACAGACAACATGATTCAATTTTTAAATTTCTGTGTAGACAAGGAAGTGTCTCCAGATGGGGTATTACGCTTGCCTTTTAACTCCTTTCCCATCGGTTTGTGCTTTCTACATTCTCTCCTTACCGTTGATAATTCAAAAGTTCAACGTAAGTGTCTGAATTTTATAAACTTCCGATCAAACCTATAATCAAGGATAGGTTACATGGAATCAAAAGCAAAATTCCCAATTTTTGGAAGCAGTGCAGAAGTGACCCTCCCCAAAGGCAAGCTTCCTGAATGATGACCTCTCTGTTTTCAGAGTCAATGCAGTAAGTTCTATCATCAAAAAAGTTCACTGCGAAGAATGACCCAGAGTGACCACTGCTTTCAAAGTGAAAAGTCCATTTCTCTTCTCTACCAGATCCCTGGCGTTTCCTGAGGCAATTACTTTTTTGTTTGTATCCTTCTAGAACTTTTCTATGACTAATGAGTTTCTAATCTGACAAAGATAAGGTGGTAAAAGAAATAAACCTTATGTGTTCTGTTATTCTTCCTTATTAATGTTAATTTATATTATTACTTGCTATATAAACAAGACAAATGTGATCCTCAGTGATCTCCCTACTGAGAGATGGGATCCAATACTCATGGCCCAATATGCTCTCTCCATTTATCTGTGTCCATTTCTATTTGGACATTATGGGAAGAGTTAGGCCTGCTTTGGTGATACTTCTTTTTTTAGTATATTGCAGACAGATGTGACACTGTACTAAAATGCAGGCTAAAGTATCAAATAATAATCTTTTTATGCATAAAGTACTATATTCCTGATAACTGCTTTCAGCAAACTGCCTAAAAAATTTTCACTTGAGGTAAAAAAAAATCCTGAAGACATTTGATAGTGTCTTTGTTAATAAGCTATCATATGGGTTTTGAGGAAAATTTTTACCATTTAGGATCTGAATAGAGAAGCTGATTTCAATTCTGTCTTTAAAAGCAACTATAAAAATATTTATGAGCAGCACTTAGAGAAATGGCTCCCTTGTTTCCACTTGCAGATGAGGGCACTGATGCCCCATAAGGGAAAGGAAGGAGTTATGCCACACGCCTCCTCTGTGGAGAAGCAGGAGCTGAAGTCCCAGGTACCCCTTCCTCCCACCTCTTGACCTCTGCAGTCTTCTTCTCATGGGGTGTCCTTTGTCCTGGGTCTCCTTGCCACCTCCAGCGACCTCTAATGGGCTTTTCTCTCACACACTACTCTCTTCTTTCCTCTTCTTGGCTGTCATTGTCTCCTTTCTAAAATACTAGTTTACATTGGACTGGGAGTTAGATCTGAACTGTGGTCTTGAACTCCCTGTGTGACCTGAAATTTTCATATTTAAGCTTGCCTGACTATAAAATACAATTCTTAACTGAAGTCGTGTTACCACATAGGAATATTTGAAAATGCTCAGAGGTATTTTGTTTTGCTTTTTTGTTTTGGTTGTCACCGTGATAGGTGAGGTGAGGATACTCCTGACATTTCATGGATGTGACCAGGATAAAAGGTTCTGCAATGGCATGGGACAATTTACACATCACAGAAGTGTCCTCAAAATGCCAACAGTCTTCTCCTCTAAAGCCCACTTTTCCACAAAAATCATCATGTTATCCCTCTCAAAGTCACTCAGTGGGCTCATGGGAAAGTGCCAACCGTTGTGAGAGTCAAAGCTTTAAAAAAAAAAACCCAAGACAAAACCCAAGTGGAAACCTATTCTGGTAACACCGAACAATTCGCTCTCTCTCCATGACCTTTCTCAACCCTACCGGCGCACCTCTGCTGACGTGGGCTCCCTGTGGGCTTGCCCTTCCCCTTCCCTTGTACCTGGCTAGATCCCAGGATTAGGCCAAGCACCTTACTGTCAAGATGCCTTTCCTTGGCCTCTTTTGAACTTCTGTGGCACTTGTCCTAACATCTCTCTTGGCACTCCATCATATTCTAATTGTTCTTGTTCCTTAACTCTGTGTTTTTTGGCCTGGCTTCAAACAGACAAAATAAAATTCTCCCAGGCAGGGATCGTATCTCATACTTCTTTGCATTCCACTGTGCGCATAGCAAGCCATGTCCTTAATCACTGTTGAGCAGAATCATATCACAGCAAACACAATCAACATCCCCCACCACCCCCTCCTCCTGCTCTTATACCAAGATCCTCCTGTCTTCTCGTTCCCTAGCCTATGGGCTTTCACAGCAGGATGAACCAGATATTTATTTTCATGGAGGTTGGGTCTCTGTTTTCTCTGGTATGCTGCCGCCTCTGGATCAGCTGTTCTCTGCCCCCCAGTTTTTCTCTCTGTTGCTTTTCTTGGTTTCTCCTTGTGTCAGTGCCTCAGTGGACAGAGGATGCGTAGGGGGATGGGAGGGGTTTTAAAACCTGATCAGCTGAGTCAGTTGGAGAGTGTATGCATTAGGAAGAGTACAGACGGCTGAGGCACATTTATGCCCTTTCATTGTTCACTGTTATGTGTTACCGTCTTTCTCGGCTGATACAGATGGTACTTTGTCATTAATGTTGATATTCAATGTGACTGTGTGTGGGCTGTCGATCCTATTGAGTGTTTCAGGACAGGTATTGCAAGTGGTACTCAAGACTTTAATCTCACTTCAACAGAAATGCTTCAGTACTTATATTTTCAGGTTAATTCTTATAACTATAAGAGGTCTATATCTTTAAAGGGTTCATCTTACATCGAGTAACCAAAAACCAACCTTTTTATTTTATTGACAGTGAATCTGACTGCAGTACTCATTGTCTTTTATCAAATGTGGTTACTCTCTATTAATGCTGAAATTGCTTTAGTAATATTAAGAGCTTGGACATTTTAAATAAATTAAATGACATATTGATTAAATATGTTGATTTTGGCAAGTTGATTCAGAATTTTGAATTTATCCACTATTATCTCATAAACGCTGTACTTCCTGAAGTATTATAAAAGAGCCACCAGAGAGGGATACAGTGCATGAGCCGGGAAGTTGGGCACTGTTTTGGTATTCTGCAAGTGTGTCTGCTGCTGACTGCCTACTGTCTGTACACACGCATGGAACATGGAGGGATGTATAATATTTTTCTCTGCATGGTCATGTGCATATTTTACATATATGCAGAAAGAAAGAACCAACATGTTTTCAGCAGTATCCTAAAACAACCTAAGATGACCCATGAAAGAAAAATTCATTTTCTCACCCTGGCATTAAAATATGAGCACCCTTGGTTGGAAAGAGTTAGGCCTGTCGGAGTACACAATGATTCTCCTAAAACAGCAGTAAAGTCATACTAATACACCAGCAACAGGCTCTTTCCCTAGACTTATGTTTGCTATCTGAGGCTGCCAGGTGGATTGTTATTTTCCCACTTCTCCTGAGATGTTCACTCTAATTTTCCCTGGAATGACCTAGGGGGGTAGTGGGGGAAGCTGTGCACATGCGCGTGCGTACACACACACACACACACACACACACACACAATTTCTTCTTTTATCCTATACTAGTTCATTTTCTACCTCCAACCCTACAGGTTGTTTTAAGAGAAATGGTTCTCAGTGGCCACAATCTCCTGAGATCTGGTGCTTTCTAGGACGGCACCAAGACTTGGGAAACGTCAGTAGGGATTTGCTCATGATATTGACAGGAACTAACTAGAAGTAGAAAAGAGCTATGTTTGGAGTTTTGGTTTGAAAAGGGAGGCCAGGAAAGGGTGTGGGTAAAGAAATAGTTGTTCAAAAAGGCAATGCACATGATGTTTAAGAAGAATGGTTTTAGGGGCGCCTGGGTGTCTCAGTTGGTTGGGCGACTGCCTTCGGCTCAGGTCATGATCCCGGAGACCCGGGATCGAGTCCCTCATCGGGCTCCCTGCTTGGCGGGAAGCCTGCTTCTCCCTCTCTCACTCCCCCTGCTTGTGTTCCCTCTATAGCTGTGTTTCTCTCTGTCAAATAAATAAATAAAATCTTTAAAAAAAAAAAGAAAAAAGAAAAAGAAGGATGGTGTCACTATTCTGTGGAAGGTAACCATAGGCATTGACTAAAGATATAAAGCAGGAAAGAGCACGTGATGGAATGGGAAAAGAGTATTCACAACCCCTGTGGATTTCCCCCAGTTTTTAGTCCATGTATATGGCACTGCTGTCTTCTCTAGGATCTATGAAAAGCCAGAAGTTTAATGTCACTCATGTCCCGCAGGGTCTTTTAGGAATTCACATGTGACTGGCAGGCTTAAGGAAGCACAGCTTCCAGCCACGGGGTACGGATCTCCCGACACTGCATTTTCAATGTCCTTTAGGCTTGACAGAGTCTTAATACTGGTGACTGTGAGGACAAAAGGGAAGGTAGAAGGAAGGCAATCTGAAGATGGGTCTAAGGAGTTCGGTGGATGTCTGCAGGTCCTCATTCTTCTAAAGACCAGTGTGGATACAGCAGAGCCCTCTGAGGAGCGGGACATCAGAGCAGGGGCTGTGGGACTGTGAACACGGCGGGGGGGGGGGGGTGTTACCTCTCCAGCGCTGTAGCTCCGAAGCCTCTGCAGGTGCTGTCGATGGGTCAGGTGATTGGGAAGACGGCCATTCTGAAGAGGGATTCGGGGGTCAATGAAAGTGGTAGCTCGGCTGTTGTGGTCCACGAAAAAAGACTGCAGATAGACCAGTAAAAAAGCACGCTGCATGAGAACGAGCCAGAGTGAAGTCAGTAAAGTCAGGAAATGCTCAGGGCGCAGTCGCCCTGTTTATTTCTGTCCCTCCTTTTTATTGACTCAAAACTGGATGGAAGACTGAGGCGCACCAGTCACCGATCAGCACGGCACACCGTGGACTTACAGACTCATGGTCATCACGTTTTCTCCACCGTGGAAAATAAGAAAAATAGAGCCTTTCATGTATTAAAATAACACTAGTAATAATTACTGGAATATTTTATTTTAAAAATAAAGTCTCTTTTCTTGATTATAGAATTAGCAGTGTGAGAAGAAATTTTAAGAGAATAAAAAAGAAGAAAATAAAAATTATCCCTAATATCACAATCCAAGGGTAATCACCAAAATATTATGGTGCCCTTTTTCCCAGTTTTTTCTTTTCTTATGCAAATATACAAATATCTACATATTTTCCCCACGTTGGTACCTACGATTTTGTTAGAAGATTTTTTCACCTATTATTTTATGAGTGGAATCCTTAAGTTATTAGACATTCTTTTAACATAATTTTAGTAAGTATATGATATTCAGCTTGATAGATGCATAATAATTTCGGTACCCTCTATCATCGGACATTTTATTTTATTGTTTAAAATAATGCTTCGATAAATATTCTTGTTCATAAATCTTTGCAGCATGTCTCATTACTGTACATTTTCCAATATGTGACAAAAGTTATTCTTATTTATTTATTTGAGAGAGAGAGAATGAGAGAGAGAGCACGAGAGGGGGAAGGTCAGAGGGAGAAGCAGACCCCCCCCCACCAAGCAGGGAGCCTGATGTGGGACTTGATCCTGGGACTCCAGGATCATGACCTGAGCTGAAGGCAGGTGCTTAACCAACTGAGCTACCCATGCGTCCAAAAGTTATTCTTTAAATTGAAAATTACCTCTCATGAAAAAACCTTTTGTCCTACTAAACAATCTCTCAAATACTGTCTTGAACAAAATGTAGTGTTTGGTGAAGGTGACTTCCTCTTAAAGACCTCAATCAATGCTCAGTGTAGACCCATTCAGAGGCCACCTGACAGAATTAGTCAAGTACAGATTTAAAAATTATTCTTAGGAAGTATGAGCTTATAATTACAAGTATTAGATGTCCTTGTAAACAAGTCTCCTTTGTCAAAGAGCTCTATAAAAAGCGATACAGGAAGTGGTTTCATTATGGGGACCAAAAGATATCGCCACAGGACATAGGAGATTAACTCCCCTAATATCATATGAATCAATTATCTGTGACTTGCAGTAAAATTCCCAGGACAGAATTCCACACAGATTCAAAAAGGCCTACATAGGGGCACCGGGGTGGCTCAGCCCATTAAGTGTCTGCCTTTGGCTCAGGTCATGATCTCAGGGTCCTGGGATCAGCTCCTAGCTGGGCTTCCCCCTCAGTGGGGAGTCTCCATCCCCCTCTGCCCCTCCCCCAACTTGGGCTCTCTGTCTCTATATCTCACATAAATAAATAGAATCTTAAAAAAAAAGCCTATATGTCCAATAAATTGGATGGGACTGAAGACGACGTGCCCTGAAACATTGGGTTAGGTGGTTCAAAAGTGACACTAGTGGTCTGGAAAAAGATGAGTCAAGAATCCGAAGAAGAAAAAATGTGAACGGGAAAAAAATTATCAACGTGTTTATATAGCATGAGATTTTATTTTATTTTTTTTAAAGATTTTATTTATTTGACAGAGAGAAACACAGCCAGAGAGGGAACACAAGCAGGGGGAGTGAGAGAGGGAGAAGCAGGCTTCCCGCCGAGCAGAGAGCCCCATGTGGGGCTCGATCCCGGGTCTTCGGGATCATGACCGGAGCCGAAGGCAGTCGCCCAACCAACTGAGCCACCCAGGCGCTCCTATAGCATGAGATTTTAAACACACAAGTCAATATTTGAAGGTTTTTTTTTTTATTATTCAACTATATGCCTGCAAGTTTATAAATTAAAATTAAATGGGTTTCTTATATTTGTGCCTACGTGGCAATTCTTTAGTATAAATTCCTAAAAGTTGAGTTAATCACTGGGCTAAAAGTTAGAAAAATTTTGTTTATTTATTCTTCTTATCCTCTTATCATAAGTTCACGAATGCTTTTCACGGACTTTACAAATGTTGAGGATTTGAAAGACCTCTTAGAAATGTTGAATGGTGAATGATGCTGAATTTTTGTTTATGGGGAAGCCAGACATTTTCTCACAGTTTTATTGGTCAGTTTCTTCATTGGCATATTATTGACTTTGCTCCCTTTATTGGTGTTGTTGTTATTAAGGTTTTCTTGTTTACTTATAAACATGTTTAGTTACTCCCGTGTCTTCGAATTGCTTTGATTTCTGTTCGCTTTGTTTCCCACCACACAGAATTTTTTATATTCCCCTGTATTCAAATCTCTCAATCATATCTGTCTAGGGGTCAGGTCAATGCTTAATTATATTTTTCTAGCTTTATTTTTGGTGAGTTTTTTCTGAAATCTATTTTGGTATGAATGTGAAGTTGTAATTCAATTTTTTTTCTCTGAAATCCTACTTTTCCAAACTGTTAATTCCCTATCACTTTATTACATATAAATTCTTATAAATACCACTGTGTGTGTTTCAGGAATATTTTATTTGTTCCAATGACCTGGAGGATTTTCACTGTTCCAATTATTAATGTCTTTAGGACAAGTTTACTCTCATAATTTATATTTTCAAGATTCTCCTGAGTATTCATGCCTGCTTATTTTTCCAGATGAACTGAGCTTAATTTTATTAAGTTTCCAAAAATTTTTAACTAAGATTTTATTTACAGTCACTTTAAGACTACAAATGATTTAGAGAGAATTCATTCTTTATGATAGTCAATGTATCCTTTCCCATTTGTGAACATGAAATGACTGCCTACTCAAGACTTTTTCTTCTTAGTAAAATTTTGTAGTAGTCTTCCTGAAAGACACATATTTTTGGTGAAATACTGTCTGTAGGTACTCCATCATTCCTAGTACCCAGGAAAGCTACTACTGGTATATTCAGTTTGTGTCTGCTTATAGTATCAAATGCTTCTATCGAATAAAGGACACTTTTAGGTATATCTTCTTGGATTTTAACTTATTTCTTACGTTGTTTTCCAGTTCACACATTCCTGGGTTTTTATTTTCAAATAAACTTTTGAAATAAATTTTTGTTTTAATTACTGCTGCTTTTTAGCCTTCTCTAAGGTATTAGTTTGAAAGCTTATATTTTAATATTTATTTTTGTTTGATAATAAAAACCAATGCACTAATCCTTTGAGTAGTCTTTCTATATCACATGTTTTATTAAATATTGGTCACATGCATTTTCAATAATTTCTCAGTGGTTTCTAGGTCTTGATTTTATTTAAAACCCACTAATCACAAAGAGCATTGCCTTGAATCTCCAACTGGCAAATTGTTTTTGATGACTGTGTTTACATTTGTTGTTTATTTTTGTTGTTAAGTTTTTATTTACATTCCGGTTAATTAGCCTATAGTGCAATATTAATTAACTTCAGGAGAATTCAGTGATTCTTCCCTTAGATAAAACACCCAGTGCTCATCACAAGTGCCCTCCTTAATACCTATCACCCAGTCAGCCCATCTCCCCCACCCACCCTCAGTTTGTTCTCTATCATTACGAATCTGTTTTGCCTCTCCCCCCTCGCCCTGCCATGTTCATGTTTCATTTCTTAAATTCCACACAGGAGTGAAATCATACAGTATTTGTCTTTTCCTGACTGACTTTAAATTTGTTGTTTAAAATTTAGCTTTATTACTTATGGCTATGGAACACAACATGAGTATTTTATACTTTTCTGTTTTCTTTGGGTTACAAAATGTTTCACTTACAAAGAAAAAGCTCCAAGGAACTCATAAAGGAGTTGTAAACTTTTTTTTTAATTGTGGTAAAAATGTATAAAACACAAACTTTGCCATTTTAATCATTTTTAAGTATACAGTTTAGTGGCATTAAATA
Source organism: Spilogale gracilis (assembly GCA_004023965.1). Lineage (NCBI taxonomy): Eukaryota > Metazoa > Chordata > Mammalia > Carnivora > Mephitidae > Spilogale > Spilogale gracilis. The sequence goes on from PITA01005395.1 coordinate 84,325, forward strand.
CATGTAACTGTCACCACTATTCATCTGAATTTTTTCATCTTCTTAAACTGAAACTCTGTACTCATTAAAGACCAACTCCCTCATTCCTTCCTTTCATCAGACCCTGGGAACCTCTATTCTACTTTCTGTCTCTACGAATGTGACTATTTGTAGATACCTCAAGTGAGATAAATATTTGTCCTTTTGTTTCTAACTTGTTTAACTTAGCATAATGTTTTCAACGTCCATTCATGCTGTAGCATATGTTAGAATTTCATTGCTTAAGGATGCATAATCTTCCACTGTATGGGTAATATCATATTTTGTGTTCCATTCATGTAAGCTCTATTTTTTCCACACTTAGGTATAATTGACAAATAAAAATTGTATGTAATTAAAGTCTATGTAAGCTCTATTTTTAACAAAAGAATATATATTCCATTAATATAAAATTATATTATTCAAATCCTGACTTATTTTGTCCCTCCGTCAAACTGATATATACAAAACTCATTTCCCCACAATGCATTTATCTCATTTCCTTTTGTATTTCTCTTTTAGTTTCCTCTGCATATGATATGATGGTATTTGGCTCATAAGATTTACAAATATTTTATCTTTATGTTAGTTGTGCCTTTGATTTATATAAAATCTTACTTTGACTCCATTTAATGGTGCTGAATATGAACTGTCCTTTCTATGGTGTTAATATACCACCGCTGGTTTCCTTGTTATGGTTTTCACGTTCTGTTAATATTTATTCTTTTATTTTTTAAACTCTCTGAATCATTTTACGGGTATGCCTTTTAGCAAGCTGGATCTGTTTGTTATCAAATCTGAAAGTGTTTTCCTTTTGGTACCTAAGTTTATCCTATTTTCATCTACCACTATGGCTATTATGCTTGGCTGTACTTTTGTTATTTGATTTTTATTACTTCCAATTTCTTGGCTTCCTGGGGGCATTTTGGGGGTATTTTGCTATGTAAATTGTATTTTCCTTGATTTTGTTTTTATAGGAATTTGAAACAGAAAAATCTTGCTTTCAGTGGTACAAATAATTGCCTTTTAAGTTGATCAAATAATTATATTTAGTCCTTGTTTTTCAAATTACTCAACCATGAACATAGCAAACTTTCCTTGCCCTGTTCACCAGCCCTCGTCCCTCTTTTCTATTTTGTTCTAGGCTAGGAATATGATTCAGATAGTTGTTATTCAATTATTCCATTTTTCTTATATTCTCCCATACTTTATTGCCTTTTCCAAAATATTTTAAAGCATTTTTTAAGAAGATTTTATTTATTTATTTGAGAGAGAGAGAGTGAGAGAGAGCATGAGAGAGGAGAAGGTCAAAGGGAGAAGCAGACTCCCTGCAGACCCGGGAGCCCGATGTGGGACTCCAGGATCAAGACCTGAAAGGAAGGCAGTGGCTTAACCAACTGACCCACCCAGGCATCCCTATTATAAAGCATTTTAACAGCAATTATTTACACTTACATTCATATATTTGATTGATTTAAATATTTACCACCATAGTCCTTTTATACAATGTTTTCCCCATTATTGAGTTCCTGTTCTGCTTCATTCGTGAGTCATTGGAAGAATGGCTTTCGGTGTTTTCTTTGGACAGGCAAAAGAGTACAGCGAGCTCTGAAACCCTGCATGTAAGTTTGTTTTGCTGGCATTTTCACACTTGAATGACACCAATTTGTTTGGATATAGAATTATGGGGCTGCAAATTTTTCTCATCAATAACCTGTACTTCTTACTCTGTGGATTTCTATAGTTGAGTTTCATGGATGGAAAATTTTAAGCTTGCCTGATTTTTATTCTTTTTAAGGTAACTTCCATGTTATCATGGCTATGTCTAATAAGATTTAAAAAATCTCCACTTAAAGACAATTCCAGAGTATGCGTATAGAATTTTAATTAATTTTACTATAGCTCAGTGAGCCCAATTCACCTGCCTACTTGAACAATTGAGTAGAGCACAAAACTTTATTTTCAATATTTAATAATTTAATTTTTATATTTTGAATTTAATTTTTGCTGTTGTAGCCATTATTCTGGTTTCATCTTTAGGAAATCTTTAAGTCATTCATCCAACACAGATTTTAAGTGAGCACTAATTATATGCTAGGAATATCCTAGTTTCATTAATGAGGAAAGATCCCTGCTCTCAAGGAGCTTAGAATTCTGTCCGGAGAAACAGACATAACAGTAAATCTAACAAATATATAACTTCTATGGTGGGACACATGGACTGGGGATCTTGGGTACTTTTGGTATGAAATTGAGCGTTTAGGATAGGCCTGGCTGGGAAAGTGAGATATGCTCTTTTGGTTTTTATTTTATTATTATTTATTTATTTATTTATTTATTTTATTTTTTATTTTTTTACCTTTTCCCTCCCTGCTTGCGATCTGGTTTCTTCCCTCACTTTGGGGGTTGCTTCCATGTTCTCTATCAGTGATTTGATTTTATATAGCACCAGTTCTGCTCTTATTTTATCCCTATGCTATTACATTTTGTTTTTCCTTTACAATCTTAAAACATTTACTTTCAGCCCACTTTTCCTTTTTCTTTTCTTTCTTTCTTTTTATTTTTTAATTGTAGAACATGTGGGTGCCTGGGTGGCTCAGTCATTAAGTGCCTGCCTTCAGCTCAGGTCATGATCCTGGAGTCCAGGGATCGAGCCTTGCATTGGGCTCCCTGCTCAGCGGGAAGCCTGCTTCCCCCTCTCACTCCCCCTGCTCATGTTCCCTCTCTAGCTGTCAAATAAATAAACAAAATCTTAAAAAAATTGTAGAGCATGTGAGACTTATTCACTTCTTGTCTAACAAAATTTAAGTGCACAGAGTAGAACAGTACTGTTAAGACAATGTTGTCCGGCAGGTCTCTAGAACTTACTCATCTCCTAGAACTGAGACTGCACCCACTGAACCCGAACTCATTTCCTCCTGTCCCAGCCCCAGCCACCACCATTCTGCTCTGTTACTCTGAGGCTATTTCAGATACTTCACGTAAGGGGAATCATGCAGTTATTTGTTCCTCTGCGACTGGCTAATTTCACTGAGCATAAGGTCCTCCAGGTTTATCCTTCATTTTTAAGGAACACTGAATAATGTTCCACTCTATGTATATACCACATTTTCTTGTTTAAATAAGTTTTTGAATTCCAGTTAGTTAAGGCGTAGCATGATATTAATTTCAGTTGTATAATATAGTGATTCAACACTTTCATACAACACCTGTTCGCCCCGCCCCTCCCCGCTTACCTCCCTTCAGTGACCATCAGTTTTTGGGCGTTGAGTTTGAGAAGGAGCACATGCATTGCGTGCAGCACTGGGTGTTATATGCAATCAATGAATCTTGAAACACTACATCTAACACTAAGGATGTACTGTATGGTGACTAGCATAATAATAATGATAAAAACAACATCAGTTTGTTCTCTGTAGTTAAGAGTCTATTTCTTGGCTCGACTCTCTCTACTCTACTCCCTGCCTGTGCTTTTTCTTTTTTTCCTAAATCCCACACGTGAGTGAAATCATATGGTATCTGTCTTTCTCTGACAGACTTACTCTGCTTAGTATAATACATTCTAGCTCCATCCACATCCTTGAAAATGACAAGATTTCAATTCTTTTTATGGTTGGTAATATTCCATCGTATATATCACATCTTCCTTATCCACCCCTCAGTCGATGGGCACTTGGGCTGTTTCCATATGTGGCTATTGTAGCTAACGCTGCTATCAACACCAGAGCACATGCATCCTTTGAATTAGGATTTCTGTCTTCTTTGGTAGTACAATTCAACTAGTACAATGGCTAGATTATAGACTAGTTCTATTTTTCACTTTTTGAGGACCCTCCATACTGTTTTCCAGAGTGGTTACACCAGTTTGCATTCCCACCAACAGTGCAAGAGGGTTCCCCTTCTCCACATCCTCGCCAGCATCTATTTAACACTAATGTCTTAATGAAAGATGTTACTTGAAAGACATACGCACTGTGCAGTTTCACTGAATTAAGAGCAGCTCTTTTCCCATATGCTTCTACACATAACTTTACAAAAATATCTTTTTTTAAAGCTTTTATTATACTTCCAATTAGTTACCATACAGTGTATTAGTTTCTGGGGTACGAGATCGTGATTCGACACGCACCTGCGTCACCCAGTGCTCATCCTGGCAAGCGCGCTCCTTAATCCCCATCGCCCACTTAGCACCCTGCTACCCCCTTCTATACACTCCATCGTCTTTACCCATTGTCTGGACATTTAGGTTGTATGATTATTGGAATAATGCTTCAAGGAACATAGCAGTACAGGTACTTTGAGATCTTGATGTCAAGTCTTTAGGAGATATACCCAGAAGTGGGATTTCCAGATCATACGGTAGTTCTGTTTTCTTACATCAACTTTTTTTTCAGTTCACAGTGGCTTCTTCTTGCTCAATAGAAATCATGTGCTCCTAAACCATCTTGCGTATGATGAGCAGGTACCTTTTAAATTTTTCTGTTTTCTGAAGAAAATTGTACTGTAAGACATATTTTTTCTCAGATAAAGGTTCTGTTTCCTTTATGTAGTAGTAGGTCTTCATGGGCTCCTTTTTATTTTGCTGTTGTGTGTTCATTAGTAGAGGTTGCTCTGCTGCGTGGTGGCCACAGAGAGACCCTCCGCTGCCCCACCATTTGCAGACCCACCCCTCTCTGGATGATAAGCCTCCCACTCACTCAGGCCCTTAAGGTCCACATCCAATCTCTACTGAAGTTGGCCGAAGGCTGTGACCTCCTTCCTCAGACTTCCAAGACAACAGATGAGTCAGAGGCCATTTGGCCCTTCACTCTGGTCCTCCTGAAGTGGTGCCACTCTCAGAGCACTGTCCCTGTCCCCCTGTGTGGGGATGATCATGCCTTCAAAGACATCAAACATTAGCCCTGGTCCTTCTACCCCTACCATAGTTAGACTAAAAATGAAGGGTGTTGTCTTGGCACGCGTCAATAAAACAAGCAGTGGACTGGCTAAAGTGAGGAACTAGAAGGTGATGAGGCATTCTGGAACCTTCTCTGGCCATCTATGAAAATTTCTTTTGCATAGAGAGCTATCACCACCTGATTTTTCAGTGAGTGGTGTTCCTAAATCCCAGGCTCCGGTACAATACCTTCTTTCCAAGTCAGAGGGGTGAGCCTGCAGGATATAGTCCAAAAATGTTCTTCTCAACCTAGTCCCATCATCAATGGGCTTTAGCACGGAGGTGTTCTTGTATTTTCCCCAGTTGCCAGCCTGCTGTTGCATTTTTTGCTATGGCTAATTCCCACAGCATCAAGAGGAAGAGCAGGTATTGCTAATCCCTGTATTATCATGGATTCCCACATTCACTTATTTACTCTTTACAACTGGCTATAAAATCATGAATAATAATAATTACTGCAACTTTATGATGGACAAAGCGGGGCTCAGAGCAGTAAAGCGGCTTGCCCACGGTCACGTGTTTAGAATATTGTACACGTTCCCCACTATATTCCCCACTATCCTCCATTGTTCCTCTGTACCCTATGGATTGTGATAATACATTTTTAATTTAAGGCTACTCCCCCTCCCCAACAATTCAATACATGGCGTGCTTCTCAGAAATGTTGTTTGCCAACTTCTTTCTTGTGTATGGTACCATCTCATTGAACAGAATTAGGGGTAAAGTGTTTTGCCAGAAATTCCCTAATATACATTTCAAAATTCTTGGCCCAAGTCTCAGCTACTGTGCTTCTTCACTAGTGGTCTGTACCCTGGAGAACCGGGGCTGATGGCATTGGGGGGTTGTTTCCTGACATTCTGCTGGGCCTCGGGCTGTTTGCATCCTAGTGTGAGAGCTGCCTGCACTTAGAGTGTTATGGAAATCTGGGCTAAGCAAGTCATTTGCATTAGTGTGCTGTTTGCATAATAAACCATAATGACCCTTTCTGTTCATCCTTCCGAGTGGGGTACTCCTGGCACTCAGTTAAGTAACACATGTAAATACGGTGACCACAGACCACTGACATGAGGCACGGGCACCCAGGCTCCTTGACTTTCTGCTCTGCCTCAAGGTTTATTTCCCACCCTAACACACATCCCCAAGTCCTCCCAGCACAAGTCCCTGTCATTCTCCAAGTGGAGGACACACCCAGTAAAAGAGAAGGTCCTTGGAGGCAGATTCTGGTCCTCGGGGCTTTTCCCTTACACAAAGCACCCCCTCCCCAGCCCCCCAGCCCCAATTCCCCCAAGTACACAGGAGCAGGTCGTACACACTTACTGAACTAACAGACTTGCATCAGGGGACACTGTGTCCACGCACTTCAGAGCCCAGGTCCTGAGCCATGCTGAAGGGTTTTATGGAGGACTCTGGCTCCCAGGGGACAAGGGCACCCCGGCCGCCCACTTTGGGGAACTGTGGCAGATTCAAAATCACAGAGCATAGGACCTGCATATGAGACACGTCTAATGACAAAACTTCTGATTCCTTTGACCCTAAAAGAGGGAGAGATTCTCTCTACCACACATGACATACATACATACATAACTAGCCAGCACACAGAGACAAGCCTTTCACAAACTGTTCGTCTTGTCCTATAAATACATCGATGTGACCGGTGGTGATTAAGAAAGAACACGTTTTGCTGTAGCAAACTCAGCTAGGCTTCCAAAGCATCCCTGGGAAAAGTCGGTTTTGGCTAAGGTCACACAAAGGCAAAAATGCAAGCCAGTAACATCACATGGGCCCAACATACCCTGCCGGTTTGCCAGGCTGTTTTAATGAGAACTGAAGGCTTATTAGGAAAATCACAACAAGTAATCTAATAATGTCATTCCCACTTAACAAATAATTTCATTCCCTGAGAGTTAGCTGTCTGAGGAGGCATAACAATAGGAAGGTCATTGAACAGACTCTGATTTCAATTTCCAAACACGTAGGCAGCAATTCTCAACTGGGCATGATTTTGCCCTCCAGGGGACATCTGGCACTACCCCCAAGGTGCTGTGGGTGCTAGTGACAGCAGTGCGCAAGAGGCCAGGGACGCTGCAGGACGGGAACCCTGCTGGGAACAGTCACCCCTCCCTTCCTCCTGGTGGCTGATGGCACGTCTCTGAGACACAGACCTTCAGGCCCTCACGCATCTTCCCCCCTGACTTGCTCATGGGTCTTCCTCAGATAAAGAGCCCATTTGATGGAAGGTCCACCTGTCGGTCACACTCACCTTTCCCTGCTGGTCCGTTTTGATCTCCCAGCCCCGGGGCAATTCCAGCCGCGTGTCTGCAAACATGTTGATGAAATTCACCAAGTCGCGGTTGTGCTGGTAGCGTTCAAAATTGCGGGCATCCCGCCGCACTTTTAGAATCATGTGCTTCAAGCAGGTGCTACTGGTGAAGACTCGGTAGGCGCCCTGAGAAGGGGTCAGGGCCAGTTGCGATGGGGGAGATGGGGGGGCGGGTAGGAAAAATACAGACCAAGTATACCTTGAGCACCTTAACATAATGTACCTTGACTGCTAACACAGTGATTTATTGTGAGTATTGAGGGGGAAGCCTCGGAAGGGGAGATCTTGCTCAAAAATTAAATGTGCACTATAAACACACATGGATCTCATCTGTGTGGGTGTTTCCTCAGCCTCGGATATTGTCACACTTCCTTCTCTCCAGTCAGTGCTAGCCTGGGCTCCCTCCATCACTGGGAGCATTGCTCCTCTCTCCTCCACCTGCATCAGTCCTCCCTTGCTCTGCTTATGTGTCTATAACACATAAGGAGGATTAATTTAGGGTCCCTGGGGATTTAAGCTTGGACTTCAGACATCTGTCACAAACTTTTGTGTGTGGAGCGGTTAGGGATGAGAAGAAAGGAAAATGTTTCAGGAGTTTCTAATTGTGCCAAATGATGATTTTCTGGTGCACAGGACTAGAAGTCAACACTGCTTGCTGTCAGAGTGGGGCAGTGGCCCCTCCTGGCCAGGGCTACCTGGTGCCTAGTGCTTGAGGGCATCGACATCTGGCATCCATGTCTCCCTCTGTGACTCACCCCTGCCCCAGTGGGCAGCCATTCTGGGACTAACAATGCATGTCCCACAGGCTTCTCAAATATAACCAGCTAAAAATTGGGACTCCTCCCTGGCCACAGCCTCTGTCCTCTAATCAAATAATGCACCTGCTCATGGAGACACCCTCTAACTCAGATGCCCAAAGCAGAAAGGACTCAGACTTTCTTGAGTCCTCACCCTTGCCTGCCTCCATCACCATGGTCCCCCTTTCCATCCTCCCAGCCCCTTCCTTAGGGTGGCCTCCATCATCTCTCACTTGTAGGTCAGATCACAACCAGACTTGTAGCCCCTCAGTCTTGGCCCTTCTGATGGAGAAGATGTTCAGTTGAACACCGGATCCGGTAACACAAATGCCTAGGACGGCTAAGACTCTTGGTTCCTGCTGTCTTCTGAAGCATAGCAAGGCTCCTTTTCATGACTTACCCCGAGTTTTGCTACCTTTTCTCCAGCCCCTCTTCCCACCCTCACAGACTGAACCACGAGCTCCTTCACAGCTGCATCTTTTCTCCCTCTCTCTGGGGCTTTTTCTCACCCACGTGCAACCTTTCTGACTCAGCTCGGCAGCCCCATGCTCAGGGATGTTCCCCTGGGCTGTATCTCTGGTGTTTCCACAGCATTTCATCCTCTCTGAGGATGGGCCCTGCCCTGTCACGGCAGACTGGTCTTTGCACATGTCTGTTGCTCCACAAATTGGGAGCTCATGCTGGTCAGCCGTCACGCTGTCTCTGTGACACCAGCACCTAGACCTGCATCTGTCCACAGATGTCTGTCAAATTAAAGAATTAATGAATACAGGGATAGCATATCATTGCTTTCTTGAAAATACAATTCCCCCCAAACTATATATGTAAAAATATTAAACTTAAGTACGGTACTTGAACAACTAATTTTATTAAAGGGAAAAGTAGATATTTATCTAGAAGAAATCTATGGTAACATTTCTTTAACAAAAGTGATTTTATAAAATGATTCAGGCGAGAGGAATCTGTCAACTTCCTAATCTTGTCCCTTTAAAATTTTTAACAGTAACAGAACACAAATCTGTTTCCAAAAGACCTCCATTGATATTGATACATTTCAGCCTGACAAAAACAAAGAAGCAACAGCATTGCCAAATCCAGCTTTTCTCCTTTTTGGGAGACTCACAGATAGTATAAAGTGTGGACTGAATTGTTTTGTTTCCAATCTTGCCTGGGTTAAAATGCCACCCTTCTTAATCTATGAAACAAGGTGTGTTTTGAGTTTTGAAGGAAGCCAGGCGGGCTCCCTCTGTGCTCTGGAGTACTCACATAATTGGCGTGCAGTACAGTGAAGAACTCCGGGTTGGTGATGAATTTCACTGCTGGGGACTGCAGCAACAAGGTGATTTTTTGTGAATTCACTGGAGAAAGTGACCCTTCTCTCCGCAGATCTGGGAAAAGTGAAGGAAAGCAACAGACGCATTGGGGGAAAAAGTCATTTCAAATACAGTACTTTTCTCAACACAAGCAGTGCGTTCAGCTCTGGCTGGACAGCTGGGACCAGACTGCGGTTCTGCACAGCGATCTGACCAGGTGTCCTATCTCTTTGTGTGTGCCAGTAAAGGGTCATTCCTTCCCAGAAGTGGTCCTGCATAACTTCAGTTGCACTCCAGTCCTCGGACATCTCGTCCCTTTCATTACAAGGCAGTTTTTCTTATTTTATTTGTCATTGGCTAAGCATAGTACGGTGGCTTGCAGAAAGAAGCACAGTTCTTCCCTTCCCCGCATCCATACCCACCTGCATGAGACTCTGCACCTCTCCCTTTGTTTAAATGAGCTAGTCGGTGCCTTGCTTTAAATAACAGGACTTGGCAGAATTTGTAAGCCAGGGTTCCAGGAAGTCTTTATGTCCCCACTCTGTCTTAGAACCCTGCCACCACTGTGAGAAGGAGCCTGGGACAAGATGGTGAAGCTATGGAGAGCAGGGACATAACAGCCCAGCGGAGACCACATCCGGGTAGCCAGCCCCGCAGAGGGCTGGGTAGCTGACTGAGGACGCATGCGTGAGCCCCGCGGCAGCCTGGGTAGCTGACTGAGGACGCATGCGTGAGCCCCATTGCAAATACAATTGCTCACCTGTGGGATAAATGCAAGGCTGGGAGTTTAAACTGCTACCTTTAGGGATTGTTTGTTACATAGCAAATGCAAGGAGTTCCGAAACCAAACTCAGAAAGAAATTTTCTGTTCCTTTTTCCCTCTTGCTTTTAATTACTTGACCACACCTCACTCAGAGGTCACATAAATGAATACATAGAAAAACCAAAATGAGTTTAGCTAGCGTACCTGGTAAAATGAATAGAACGGGCACATGTACAGACGTTGGTGGGAATGTGTGTGTGTGTGCACGGAAGCCCACTGTTCTGCACTGCAGCACGAAGCTTGTTCCCTGAGCTTCCAACGTGCCATCACTCAACCCAACGTAAGGGAAAGAGGACTGGGATGTCACTGTGATAATCTTATGTCATTACGGGTATAAAAACTGAAGCCGTCTTCTATGCCTCTTGAGTATTTTCGTCTGAGTTCCATTCAGGCAGATTCAAAGAAATGAAAAGCAGACGACTGGTGGAGGCCTGGCTTACAGAATTAGGTAACCAGGTGCAGGGGCAGAATGCCTAAAGTAAGCTGGAGAGAAATCCTCTCTACTCCCAGGTTGCTCCCTCAAGGGGGAATTGTATTTTATTCTAAATGCAAACTGTGAATTTTCATTGCATGTTTTATTTATAAGTGGAAAATTCTTAGGACACCCACAAATAAATTCACTGGACAAGAAAGGATTAGGCTGCTGAAAAAATTGCCTCAATGCACAAGGATGGGTTCTCTTACTATGAATTCATTTCTCCTTTGTGTTCACGGTGGAAACACTGCTGACACCAGTCCTCTTGCCCCTCCATCCTGCTTGACTTCCCACATTCCATTGCTCTTCCCCCTAGGACCTAGTGCATCCCCCAAAGCAAGGTAGGGGTTCACACACTGTCACACTGCCACCTGATGCCACCTGAGCCAGGAAACTCAGGTCCCCTCCCCCATACCTAAGCTTGACTGAGAAGATTCCGCCTCCGAGTCGCTCCCACCACCTCCTCCACTGCCTCCTGCCGGTACCTGCTCACAACTCTGGCTGCCAGAATCTTCTTCAGTCCTCTCTGTTGCAATGGTTCGCTGAATATTTTGATACCTTTGCATCAGAAAATGGAAAGACAGGAGTTAAGTTTTGCTTATTGGCCTGTTGGGGGCTGATTCTCTGAATCAGGGAACTGGAGAAATCTGAAAGAATTGTCTTGAATATCAGCAAAGAAATGCTCAAAATTCCCAGAAGATACCGAAACAATTGGCAAGACAAATATGTCCAGATGATTAGACTTCTTTTCGTTTTGTAAACTGTGGTAAGTTTCAAGTATGATGACTTTTACACATTAACACGAATAGTCACAGAAAACCCAGCCTTTGGGCGCTTGGGTGGCTCAGTTGGTTAAGCAACTGCCTTCAGCTCAGGTCATGATCCCGGAGACCCAGGATCGAGTCCCACATCGGGCTCCCTGCTCGGCGGGCAGCCTGCTTCTCCCTCTCTCACTCCCCCTGCTTGTGTTCCCTCTCTGGCTGTGTTTCTCTCTGTCAAATAAATAAGATCTTTAAAAAAAAACAAAAAAACCCCCCAGCCTCTGCCTGCATTAAACAAAACCAGACTAAGTCTAAAATAACAGTTTGGGAAATAACAGTTCCAACAAAGATATCAAGTTACTTCTATATTATTGTAATGAGTCTACAAACCAGAGTAGCAGTTGTACTCACTTATTGTTATTTGAAAGGTAACTGATCCCACTGGCAGGAACTGTGGAAATATTACATACAAAGAGCCTGCTGGTCAACAAACGAATGTTTTCTGCTGGTTTGAAGGCTCATTTTATTTTTCTTCACAAGCTGAGGATTCGGCCAGTCAGCCAGCCGGTCAATCACCTTCCCAGGTACTTACTAAGTATTTACTAACACTTCAAATATGCCCAGACTCTGTGCTGGGCTTTCAGATCCAAGTCAGGATGAGAATAGGGTATCGGCCTCTGAACACACACAGTGGAGACAGAACAAAGAGGGGAATGGCATGCAAGCCATGACTCTAACAATGTCAAAAAATTGCTACTGGGGCACCTAGGTGGCTCAGTCGTTAAGTGTCTGCCTTCGGGTCAGGTCTTAATCTCAGGGTCCTGGGATGAAGCCCCACATCAGGCTCCCTGCTCAGCAGGAAGCCTGCTTCCCCTTCTCCACCTCCCCCCCCACCCCAATTGTGTTCCTTCTCTCGCTGTGTCTCTCTCTGTCAAATAAGTAAATAAAATATTTAAAAAATAAACCAAACTGCTGTCCCCAAGTGTGAGACACTGGGAAACACCTCGATGCCTACATTTTGAATCAGTATGAGCCTATCGTGGACCCTGCAAGGAAAGATGGTAGATTAACATGCACAAAAGAGTTCAGTCTTGCGGAACTCTGAGCAGCAGGGTGGTGGCCTCAGGATGTGTGGGCCTTGGGCAGCTCGAGGGGACCAGCAGAGGGGAAGGCAGGGAGCCTTGACAGGGTGTCCCAGGCTGTAGTTTGAATGTTATCCTCCAGGCATGGCTTCCTGAGCTGCAGCAGAATCCCATGCGGGCTTGTTGAAACACAGACAGCTCGGCCCCACTCCCAGAGCTCCTCAGATTCAGTAGGTCTGGGGAGGGAGGAGGCAAGACTCTGCATTTCTAACTAGTTCCCAGGTGATGCTGATGCTGCTGACCCAGGGACCAACTTTGAGAACCACTGCGGTAGGGTCTGGCTAATCGCTGAAAAAGAGGTTGAGCTAGCCACTGAGAACGAGGACTTCCATCTGAGTGGGGAACGCACTGGAGGAGGAGAGCATGAATTGGGGAGAGCAGCTGGGGACCAACTACCGCAACAGTTAAGGCTGGAGGTGCGAAAGACCTGGACACAGGACGGCGTGGTGGATCGTGGTGGCTCAGCAAGCATGCTGCTGGGGGAGGGGAGCAGCCCCACTCTGCAGGGAGAGTAAGCTCTCCTGTCTCTGCCCACAAAATGCAGACATTTCCTAAACCTCCCTGCCTCTGACAGTCCGCTCTGCCTGATTGGCACTGTAATTTATAGGCCAGTGTCCAGCTTGTCTTTCCTCTTTGCTCTACTTCCCTCAGTCCATGTAGCCTCCTTCTCCTCCCCACATGAGCTAGCTCTCTTTTGCCTAAAGTCTCAGCCTGCTGAGGCAGATGCCTAGGATTCAGCTTCCCCTTTCCTCAAGTCCCAGCAGGAATGGGAGAAGGGGCTGAATTCAAGAGAGACTTTGCGGCAGGACTGGTGTAATCTTACATGTAGCTTCCACAGGACTTGGGGCCTGTCTGGACGTGGAGGCTGAAGAAGGAGGAGACAACTGTGAAGGTAAGTGAAGGAACCCACCCTGGAAAGGAACATGCAGGAGAACAGGCAGGAGGGAAGGGAAGATATGGGTGTGGATTTGGACATGTTGACTTCGAGGTCGTTGATTTCATGCAAGTGACAAGAGGCAAAGGAGCATTGCTCTCTGGGTTTCGAGCCCAGGAAAGAGAAAAGGGGTGGAGGAGGAGCTGTGAAGAGAAGGAGAGTGAGAGCCCAAGGAGCAGCGAAGATCCAGATTTCCAAATGCAGTCCAACATGGGGCAAGGGGCACATGTCATTACAGACCAGCCTCCTGGGGCAGGGCTTCTGAAGACCAGAGACCTCTTTCTTTGACCTTTAAAGGAATTTTTTTTTCCTCAAGTGTGGTCTCTAGACCACTTGCAAGAGAACCATCTGCGTGATTGTTATAATCTCAGAAACTGAAGCAAAAGTGAAATCTGCATTTCTAAGAAGTCTTTCAGGTAGTATTACTTACATCTAAGTTTAAGAATCACTGGTTGCTTTCTCCAAGTTGTATTTTATCTAGAGAGGCTCAGCCACTCACCCGTGATGCAGTCGGGAGGCACCTTTGCCTGCAGCAGTTAAGGCGAGGCATTCCTGAGAAGGCCTCTAATAAGAAAACATGGAGGGGGCAGGAAGGAGAAAAGGATTGTGTAGAGAAATGCTCATGTCTTTTTTACCATGTCAACACATCTGTGGTCCGGAAGTTGTGGGGAAGCTGAAGGATGGCTGTCTGGGGTTCTCCCTGTTGGAACTTAGGGAGTCGTCACCATGATGGGAGGGGCAGAGTGGCCAGTGAGAAGCTGCCCGAGTGTGTCACCTTGACCAGGAGAGGAATGGGACTGTCAGAGACCAAGGGAGCTGCTGTCTGGAGACCCCCAAAATGACTCATGGCAGGCTGCATTTTCCAAAAATGGCTCAACATATTTTTAGTCCCACATGTTCTTCTGGAACCTAATTATTCATCTACTAAGAGGTAGAATCAATGTCCCTTCCCCTTGAACCTGCGATGATCTTGTAGCTACCTCGACAAATTGAGGATAAGTGACAGTTGGCAGTGGCCATGCTGTGAGGCCACATGGGAAGTCCACGGGTAGGTGTTCTGGCTGAGAGTCACAGCCAGCATCGGCCTCCACATACATGGGTCACCAGCCCCGGCCATCCTCTGCAGCCACAAGACAATGGCCCAAGAGCGAATGGCCGCGCTGAACTCAGTCAGCCATGGGAACCATGACAAATAAAAATGATATAATAATAATGATGGTAGCAATAAATTATCATTGTTTCATGCCACCAAGTTTGGGTGGTTTGTTATTCTGCCATAGATAACCTAGAACAGGGCACAGACAAATATAAAGTTGCAGCCTCACTTTTCCTTCCTAAAGTGCAGTGATCACAGCAGAGAACGTCTATGAATCAATGTGACCTTATTTGATGATGAAAATGTCAGTAATTTCACAACCTGCTGTGTCCTCAGTTGGACTTTGGTTGTCTTGGGCCTTACTGTGTCAATGGCCTCAAATCCTGGGTACCATGCCCTGACCCCGATCTTGGCTGATCAAGTGCAGGGACAGGTTTGGGGAAGTAGGACACACAGCAGTTTGTGGAGGGATCACTCAGCGAGGACAGCCTCAGACACTGTCTTTGTGTTAAAGATGAGAGAGGAAGTCAGAACAGGTTCTATCTCCCTTCATCAAGAATTACCCTTCCACCCAGCAATCCCACTACTGGGCATTCACCTTAAAGACACTAATGTAGGGATCCAAAGGGGCACATGCCCCCAAATGTTCATAGCAGCAATGTCCACAATAGCCAAACTATGGAAAGAACCTAGATGTCCATCAACAGATGAGACAGATGAATGGATAAAGATGATGTGATATATCCATATATATATGATTGTGATATATTCCATATATATATGATTCCATATATATATGGAATACTATGCAGGCATCAAAAAGAATGAAATCCTGCCATTTGCAACAACGTGGATGGAACTAGAGGGTATTATGCTGAGAGAAATAAGTCAATCAGAGAAAGACAATTAACATATGAGCTCTCGGGTATGAGGAATTTTGGGTTGTGGCAGGTAAGAATGGAAAAAAATGAAACAAGATGGGGCCAGGGAGGGAGACAAACCATAAGAGACTCTTAATCTCAGGAAACAAACTGAGGGTTGTTGGGGGCTGGAGGGAGGGATATGGTGGCTGAGTGATGGGGAAAAAAAAGAATTACCCTTCCATGTCCTGCTTTGTGTTTTTATTTTTTTTTTGAGAAAAAGGCCAAATTTTATACTATATAAACAGAGTTTATGGAAATTAAGAAAGTCAGCTAGAATACCTAATTTATAAATGAACACACACACGCACGTACACACACGTACACACACAGAGGAAGGTACAAAACCAAGCCCGAAAAAATCCTTCCAAAATTGAGCCAAACCAAACAAAAACCAACCAAACAAAGCCCAAGACCACACAGTTCTCATGGAAGGAGGTACAATTGGTAAAAGAAAAACTTATGGAAACAAAAGTTGTCCTTCCCTGTAAGAAGTGGAATGTAAGAACCCAAATCCCAGGAGCATCTCTTAAGCCAAAAAAGCCACACCAGAAGATGGACAGGAGCGAAGCTGTTGTTGCTGGCATAGTGAGCTCATAGACACACTTCAGAAAACATTAGGCATTGATACCAAATACCAAGACCATAGTGATCCTCCATGGCCTGTTATTTTGAGACTATAACCCCAAGGAAGCACTACTGTGAGACAATACTCATATTTTGGAAAGCCATAAGGAAAACATCCAACAACATGGCAAATCAACTAAAGTACAATCCATTCCTTGGAATACTATATAACCATTTAAATGATACTTTTAGTCTCTGTAGCAATATGATAATGCTTATAGTGTGGAAAGTGGAAACAGAATAGAAAACTAACTATATATTATCATCACAGCTCCACAAGGTCTATGGATGTACATGGAAACTAAAGACAAGATTTTTCTCAAAAGGTAAACCCTGGAGTAGTAGAATTATACATACATCATTTTTTTCATATTTAAAACTTCCATGTTTCAATACTATAAACATAACTAAACTATCTTATAAATATTATTATAAATATATAAAATATAAATATATTATATATTTAATATATAATATTAAATTATATAATGAAATAAAATATATAAAATTAAACATGTATTAATATATATTATTATAAATAATGTTATAAATATTACAAGCATTTTATATTATCAATAACTAAAAGAGTCCAAACTTTAGTTGATTATTTAAAGTGAGAATGCATATTTATATTTGTGAAGGTAAATTGAGTTAATTGAGAATATTCTGAAAATGTGAGAATTAACTAGAGAAACTGTCTTACACTGAGTCCCGTTAGCCCCTGGGACCACACGATGCCCCGGGAGGGGTACCCAGGAGGGTAAGGAAGAAGGTTTCAATCCCGGGGTTGCCAAAAAGACAACCACCAGCTCTGTGTGGAGGGTTCTGGGAGGATTTCAGGGGACTTGGCAGGAGGGAGACGTGACTGCATGGCGGCAGACAGTGAGGGATGTCTGCAGTAGGAGCACATGGACAAGCCATAGAGACCAGGAAGGGTGTGCTGCGTTCCCGGAGTCGCGAGATTGAATGTGGTCACCACAGGCTGCTTCACGCTCTCTGCCTTTCTCAGTGTGTGTCTCCTTGAACAAACACACTTGACTTTCACGATCACGCTGTCAGGAGTCCAGGGAAACTCCATTGATGGGGTCCAGGGCAGGCCACCCAAAACATGGCCGATTGGCATATTTTGGCACATTATTTTAAAGTAAAGTTACTTAAGAAACAACCAGTGCAGAAGGACCCTCTGAGTCCCTTCTGTTCTCCTAAAGGCAGGAAGAGAATTCCCCACATGAAGAGTATTCTTTCTGCACTTGGAAAGTGGTAGTCCTCCTTGTCACCAGGGAGGGGAATCAGACTCAAGAAGGCTGTGGAAACAAACCATGTTCTCTTCACAGATTTACTACCCCAAGCCCAAACTTGTTTGTCAGTTCTTCACACAAACACAAAAAGTGTTTCCTTGTCTAAAAGGGATAAAAGCTACCTGTTTTTGATCATTTCTTTGAGTCTCATATTTCCATGAGCTTCCATACATACAAAATTAAATTTACTTTTCTCCTGTTAATCTTTTTCTTAATGTCAATTTAAGTATTAAGTCAGCCAAAGAACTTGGAAGAAAAAAGATTTTCCTTCCCTACACCTTACAACAATGAGAAAGACTTCTTTTGCTGTGACACAGGGATTGTTGTAAATTCCTTCTGATAACCAACGAAGGTTATCAAGAAGAATAACCCCCCCCACCCCACCCCCACCCCGCCCCCAGGAGGGTCACATCCAAAACTAGCAGTATATTTCTCTGGCTGCCTTTATCAGGCCAAATCACTGAAAAACATCCCATGCTTGAATGTTTTAGGTTAAGATAAGCCCTGAAGAGGCAAGATACTTATCTTGAGGTTATCTGACCTTTTCTCTAAATAGGGTTTTTTTTCACAAGAAATAAGTACTTTCTGTCCACACGGGTGCGGCAAAGACCACTTTCTATTCTACAAAGTGTAGTTGCCTCTCGCCACATGTTCAGCTCCACAGGGGGGCACAGGAATTTACACGTGAAAGCCTGCAAAACTTCTCAAGAGGCCTGATTCAGGATGGATTCTGGCCTGATTTTTATAGGATACAACCTGAACACGATGAACTTTTATGGATTTTTATGTCCCAGGTCAAGGTGCTTACTTCTGCTTCAATTTGTTGTTTTCTTTCTGAGCTTGAACTATACCTCCCATGGTTAACAGCCTGGTGATACTCTCTATTTCTGAGCCTGCTAAACAAGTTTAGCGTCTGTGTTCTGGCAGGAAAGCTCTAGAGACTATTTCTGCCCATGGGCTCTCAATCTGGTCTCCATGAAAAATGAGCTTGCTGTGTGTCCTCTGCATTTATATTGGCAGGAATTTTGTTGTAATCACCAGGAAAAGGCTCTCCTGTGGATTTTTGGTACATTCTTTTCTACTAAAGCTGGGTTATCACAAGTTCTGTAATGCGTTTTCTTTGTGTGGGAATGACTGTAGAGAAATGTACTGCCAATGAACATCCTTCATGGTTCTCATTAAGGACTTTAAACGTTCGGCTACTGATGGACAAAGAATGGAAAGTGAATGTCTTCCAAGTGCTCAAGCTAGAAAAGAATCCTGGCGATTTCCAACTAAGCATGCTCTTCTGTGTGCAACAGTAAGCCAAAGTTCAATTTTTTGCCCCTGTGTGTTTTTCATAGGACTAAATGGTCCACTTTATTTTTCTGGCTGATACAGTTAACTTCCAGTTCCTTATTCTGCATAGTTCGTTTCAACTTTTCCTTTATCTCATCCTAATGAAACGGCACATGGATACAGCTTAATCCAAGCCTGCAGTTTGTGGTTCTGGCTACTGAAAGTATCCCAAAGCTGCAATCTTGGCGTTAAAGAAGCAAGAACTCAGATACGAAGCTCACACTAGCTTACAGCGTGAGAGAGATGCTACTTAGGGTCTCATTTGCAGGTTAAAAACCAAATGGCATCTTGACAATTTCACAGATAAGCGTCTAATTTTTAGACAAAACAATCCTCAAAAACTGTTTTTAAACATTTTTTTTCTCAGATGAGAGCTTTTTAGGAATTACTGAGTATATAACAATGAGGGGACCAGGGCAGACGTGACTACAGTGATGACACTGTTTTTTCTCCAGACAGCTTTTAGTATACTACGGAACCCATCCTTGGAATGTTTTCAGCTGTTGGCATTCTGGGCCCTTTTTGAGACTCTCATGATTCATAAGGAGCAGTCTGACAGAAAAAAAGCACGTCCACGTATAATCTGCACACAGTTTCTGGAAGGTTCGTGGAACAATAGCATCCTCAGTGAATACCTAGGGAGGAGGGGGCCCAGGGGCCTCTGGTTAAGAACAACTGTTTTTGGGGCCCCTGGGTGGCTCAGTTGGTTAGGCGACTGCCTTCAGCTCGGGTCATGATCCCGGAGACCCGGGATCAAGCCCCACATCGGGCTCCCTGCTCGGGGGGAAGCCTGCTTCTCCCTCTCTCACTCCCCCTGCTTGTGTTCCCTCTCTGGCTGTGTTTCTGTCTGTCAAATAAATAAAATCTTAAAAAAAAAAAAAAAAAAAGAACACCTGTTTTTGAGCACCTGCCATCAAGAAGTTCAGAGGACTCTCTATCTTTAAGTGAACCTCAGGCATAGTTTGTCTCCTGCCACCGAATTCTAAATCTAGTTTTCTAAGTACCTACTACAAATGGGTTTCTTAAGATACGTAATTGCTTCCCAGTCTCCTCCTACAATCTGAGCAGAAACTTGTCAGGGGTTCCTTTCCCAGTGGTTCCCGGGGGGGTTCAGGGCATGCTGGTCACCAACCGCCTGTTGAGCTGTTCCATCTGCTGGACGGACCCCGACCTCCGCATCCCATCGGGGGTGGCTGCTGCCGTCGGACGCTGCCAGGTGGTGGTGCGGTTCACGTGGTCCACGTAGAAGACCCGCCCGTGGCTGTCGATGCGAGCTTCCCAGTCTGGGGTGTAACAAAAAGGCAAAAAGAGAAATCAAGGACAAACTACTGCACCATGGGAAGCAGATAGCACTGCCAGGTCTTCTGTAACCAACTCACTGTGGGTTACTTGCTGAAGGCCAGGCCCGCCCCCAGAACCCGCCATGATTTCTGACGTACTAGTGCTGAATCGGCATTCCAAAAAAGAACCTGCTGGGCTCAGCTCCTCTTACACAGTAACTGTGGTTCCTCAAATATGACCCATGTTTCAACGCGACTATTTTCTGAAGAGAAAGTCTGATGTTTACTTTATCTCTTCCTTTAACAATGTCCATCCTGTCGATCTTGTTGACTACTCCGATGACAGCTGGAAGACTGGAAGCATCTTCCGGGGAGAGTTGACACTCTGATGCCCGAGAGAATCCTTTCTTTGCTAAATCTGAGAGACAATGACTAGCTGTGAGGGGATGACGGCCCTCAAGTTAAAACTACTTTTAGCTACAGTTCTAAGATACTGTACCTGAAACTTCAGATGACCTCTATCCAATACTTTGCAACTTTGATTGACTGCCATTCCTCTTGAGGAAGAATGGAAGGACTTGGTCACTTCAAACTATCCTCATAAGTTCTAAGTTCACAGTGTATTTTCAACCCACTTGTGGCTGCGGACTAGCTCTTGAGGAAACGAAACCAATAACAACTATTAACACCCATCAGGGTTTTAAATACCTCTTTGTTGATAAATAACCACCACAAAGAGTAGAGGGATCCCAAGACAAAGGTAAATTCCTTTACTTCTCAGATTTCAAAACCAACCAACTAAACCTGGAAACAGGTGATACACTTCTTAATACTGGAGGGGTGGGGTGGGGTAGAGGCAAAAGGCCTCAAAACTGGGTGATCTGGAAGTAATACACACACATCTAAGCTTCACACAGAAGAGCAGTGTCTGCTGGAGAGCAATGGCAAAGCTTTTAGAGTTCCAATGTGAAACTTCACGATAAAGTTATGCTGCAAAATGCATGAGACTAAGGAAGAAAAAGCAAAAATGAGTGCAAATGGAGGAAAACTATTCAGCCCTTTAGGTAAGAAAATCCATAGCTTTGGGGAGTAGGTCAGATATTAATAAATCTATTGAAAAATTATCATTCAGGTAATGACATAGCAACTCTCAATTTTTTAAGATGAGAAAAAAACCAATATATTTGGTATATTTATCGTTTTGTGTATGCATGGTATATCTGTGAAGGTGATAGCTTATGCCTGACATTTACCTGAGGAATTCCCAAATAATGCACAATGGAAACCAAAATACCAGAATGCACCAAATCTACCTTGTCTAAGATAAACTGAAGGAAAAATATAATCTAATTGTATGTATATATTCTAGAAAGTGTTGGTGAAAACTGATTACTACATAATCCAGCTCAACTGTTAGTTGTAAATGAAAAATAGCTCACTGATGAAACTGTGTATATGTATAACTGCTAGGTAATTAGTCTTGGTCCAAAAATTGTGAAATTTCAGTGATTCCCCAAGTAGGAGAAACTGGATATTTTTTTTTTCTTAAACTCAACATGACTGTCATTCATCAAAGAATGAACATTAATCTTCGAAGAGTATTGTGGTATCTGGTTCAGCTGAACAAAATCCTCTTGGGGCACGCCCTATGAACAAAAAACTGCCTGGTCCCATAGGCACACAGCTGAGAAACAAATGTCCCACCCTCCAGGTTCCAACAGTGAAGGAAGGACTCCATTCTCAAAAAATTCTCCAAGAAAAACACTAGTGAATGGTACAGTGCAGTGGTAATAACAATTTCTCTCTACAAGTTTCCATATTTCCAAATCTCTCATGGAAAAGGATGGGAAGCCAGCCAGAAATGCCCTTCTATCAATATAAATATTTAATAGTGCTAATTATAAGTGTATAACGCTAAACCCTTATAAATATTCAGAAAGTAATAGCTAAGTGTACCTAGAGATTACAAGTGTATTTTTTTGGTTGCTTTGTAAAGGATTTACTTTCACATATTGTGTAAAGAAAGAATTTCCAAATAGAACTTTAGGCCTCAGTGTGTCCTGACGGACAGGGATTGTGTTCCCTAGACAGAGTCCTGCCAGGAATTAGCTTTCTGATGCTAGGGTAAGTTAGGGTGATTCATTTGTAACTGGAAGACCTAGCAAATACAAAATTCTATCTTTTCCGTGAAGTCTAGGAACAACGTAGCGCCTAACAACATACCTTCTTCAATTTTTATACAAACAAAAGCCTGTAGAATTATTCCCCCTTTCTTCTTTTTACCTTAACAAATGCAATACCATGTTTGTAGTCTAGACCTTTCTCTTGAACTTCAGCCACACATCCAATTGCCTTCTTAACATCACTACCTAGATGACATCTCCAATATAACATGGCCAAAATCAAGCTTAGATCCTTCCCACCCAAACCTGCTCTGTCTGCAGCCTTCCCTTCCCACCCCCATTAAAGGCAACTCCATCCTTCTAGGTTAAAATTCTTGAGATCATCCTTGATTCCTGTCTCTGTCTCAGACATCACATGTAATCTGTCAACAAACCGACCTATGGAATATATGTCTAGAATGCAACTGCTCTCCACCCCTCCTCCACAGCTCCCACCCTGGCCCTAGCTTCCTCTGCCTCTCACCTGGGCCATGGCAATAACCGTATGTTGGGTTTCATGCCTCTATTCTTCCTCCTCAAAGTTTAATGCCAACAGAGCAACCACAGAAAACCTTTCAAAACCTAAGTCAGAGAATGTCACTTCTCTGCTCTAAACCTAAAATGTTCTCCTTTCATTGAGAGTAAAAGCCGAAGCTCTTAAGTTGTCTACAGGGCCCTCTGTGATCTGGGTCCCTGATATCTCCCTGAACTTATCAGCCCCTGCTGTCTTCCTGCTTCAGACACTCTGGTCTCCCAGCTGTTCCTCAACCCCACCAGGCAGGCTGTTCTCTCTTCTTAGAAAGCTCTTCCTCCCCATGGGTAACCCTCTCACCTCCTCTAAGCCTACCTTCAGATGTTGCCTCTCAGTTCAGCCTACATGACCACCCAATTTAAAATGGCGAACCAGCCGCCAACGCATCCTCCAAGTCCGCCTTGCCATCCTCTGCCTGTGGGTCCCCATAGCACCTCCTACCATCTAACATGTTACTCCATTGCCTTCTTCACTCTTTCATTCTGTGGTGGTCTCCGCCTGTATGCTCCATGAGGGCAGGGGTCTTTGTCTGTTCTGTTTACCTGAAACAGTGCTTCACATAGCCAGCATTTTGTGAATATTTGTTGAAAGAATGACATCAAGATAATTCTGTCGTTAGACTTCCCTACCAACTTTTGTCATATTTTTCAATGTTGAATGAACAGAGAACCGAAACCCAACTGGAGAAATGTGTTTTCATTATTGAAAACGACTTATATAAAGTAAGTCTTTAAAAGAGACTTATGTTCCATTATTTACAAGGTCTAGAATATAATTAGTTACTACTCTTGCATGGAAGTCAGTTCATACACACATGAATTGATAGGTTTTTTGTTGTGGGGAAAGTGTTCCTTTACTGGCAAGAACATGTTATAGGTATTTTGTACATAAGTGCTAAGAATAGTGACACTGAAATTTTCCTAGTTGTTTGTGGACTATCCATAAATCAATATATAAAAAAGAAAGAAATCGGGTATCAAAAATTAAAGAACATAATGTTTGCCTTGATCCCTCAAAACAAATATGGTACTCTTTTAAATGTTTACATATTAAAGGTATTTATTCTTTTCTCACTGATAAATTACAACTGAATAGGTCAAGAATGGTGTAAATGCAAAATATATCACATTACTAAGAATAGATGAATTAGGGAATAAGTATTTTTTTTTGAAAACTGTAATCTCCTAATGTAAGCACAAGCAACTGAATATAAGGAAATATCAATTCCTTGCATCCTGGCAAGATTTTGCAGTCGTAAAATTTATTAAATCTTAAAGGTTATCTTCACTTGAAAAATAAGCCTAAGCCAAAACAGAGATGTTCTAGAATTATTCATGAACTTATATGATGCTAAGTGAATGTGTAATGTCCAGAGTAGCAGTTTCTTTCTAAAAACATATGATAATGTAGTATTATAAGGCTAAGGCTGAAATGATATCTAGGGAGCACGCCCCCCAACTGCAGATCTAGCATTTAGCTAATGAGAAAATTAAGGCTTTACAAATAAGAAAACAGAGTCTCTGAGATATTAAATGATTTTCCCAAGTTCAAATTACTACTTAAATAACAATTAGTTACACAGTTACCAGGAGAAAATGATAGTGGAACACCATCCCTAGAGATGATATTTTTTTTTCTGGAAGCTCCTAATAATTTCAGAAGAAACAGGCTGTCACATACCGACGGAAGTTATAGCAGGGGAAACCAAGCCCCTGCATCCTGATGTGTTGAATGTTTTATTGTATGGAGGTGCCTGTGATAAAATAAGTCCAAGGGAGAACAACAGGGTTATTCTATCTTGACCTGTGAACTTCTAAACGGAAAATACTAAAATTTAGGACTTAAAGGTCACATAGAGTTTTACAAGGACTAGTCAAGTCTCATACAGAGATTCTCTGTTTCAGAAGTTGAGGGTCACGGAAGGTGCTGGATTATCTCTTCAAGGTCACATACTGGAATCACTCATCAAAACACCCCCTTTTTATAATAGGTGCCTATATATGTATATATATTTATATATGTATGTATGCCTATATATGCATCTCTCTCTCTCTCTCTCTCTCTCTCTCTCTCTCTCTTTTTGCTAATAGTGTAAGGTACGGAGTTGGGGAAGAGTCTGGATCTGTACACACAAGTTCATACTGACCTGTTTAGACTTGATAGGAAGAATTAAGACATAGACTTTAAAAACTAAAGCTTACTTGGTGGAAGAGGTTCATCGATTGTTGGGTAGTGATGATGTTCAGGTCTCAAGGAAGGAAGCTGGCTTACTGGCTGGGAATTATGGAGGATAGGACATTCACCTATGGACAAGATAGTCAAGACATTCAGATTCACTCATTGCTGCAGCAGCTTCATTAAAAAAGCATGACCGTAAAACAAATGACTACAAGAAAAAAAAACCCAGAGTGGGCAGTTTATTTTTTGGGTTAATTTGCTACATTCACAGTCATTCATGAGAGAGGGAATGGGGGGGGGCATTTTTTTTTAAGCCCAAGAAAATAAATACTTCATGACCATGATCTGTACCACACAGACCAATACTCTGTAACCACTTGGCTTTGCTTGACGGGAAGG
This sequence comes from Spilogale gracilis, assembly GCA_004023965.1. Taxonomy (NCBI): domain Eukaryota; kingdom Metazoa; phylum Chordata; class Mammalia; order Carnivora; family Mephitidae; genus Spilogale; species Spilogale gracilis. Next base: position 109,674 of record PITA01005395.1, read on the forward strand.
TGGCATCAGATGGGGACACAAAAGAAAATGAGCAGAACGTGACTTGAGCCCAGTAAAGAAACAGGACTGTGTGAGGAAAATGCGGCATTGGTTAAGCCCTGTAAAAGCTTGGCGAGTCCATACCAAACCAAACGTCCTTATTTAGAGAGGTTTCATCGGAGGGCTGCCAAGAGGCTGTTTTTCAGATTTGGATTTTGGAATGGAACTATTAGATGGTGCCTTTCCAAGATGGCGCTGAGGAACTGGTGGGTCCAGAAGGTCAATTCCTATAGTATGAGATCTTAGGGACTGGGGTGGGGGTCCAAGCAGCTATGGAATCTTATGATTGTTCCAGATTATTCTGAGGAAAAATCAGACAAGCCAGGTAGAGAGAGAGAGAGAGAAAGGGACAAGAGACGAAGGAAGTAGCTAAGAGGCAGGAAGACTGAGACAAGAAAACTTGAAACACAGAAGTGGGATAGAAGGAAGGAAGACAGACTTGGAGAAATTTTAGAGATAAACACATCCACAGAATGCATACCTCGATTATTATAGACATAGTTAACATTGCTGTCAGTCAGACATACAGTGAACTAAACAATGCTCTAAAATGATGTTCCTATTTCATGACATCCTCAGGCCCCGGTAATACTGCATGAGAGCGTCTCTGTGGAGGGGAGGCCCATAGAGTCAGGCCACGTCATCAGAGCCTCTTGACCTTTGGAGAGCTAGAGGGGCCTATGTGAGGCAGCCCCCATTCAGAGTGTTATCCCTGTAGCTCACATGCCCCTGGCTGTCGGGCAATAGCCTCTGTGAGCCCGAGGACAGAGATCAGGCCCTCTCCTCTCTCTCCTCCACGGCTGATGCAAATAGCAAGCATTATCCCTGAGGTCAAAAAGGAGAGAAACTAAAAGACAGTGGTGAAGATCTTTATGGATGGTAATTTCTTCTCACTCTAGATCAAAAAAATGGATACAAATAATTAATGAGGAAGGAAGTTAGGTGGGTTTAATGTAGCAGTTTAATTCGTACAGCTAACTGTGAAACAAAACTAGGAATGCATTCAGGAACGACAGGTCCTTTTAATTGTTAAACACATAACATGATTTCTTGTGCCAACTTTGGTGTTCCTCAGATCCTAGGGGTCTTCTGAGACTCTGAGGAGACCCAAAAAAGGGGCCCCTCATGCTAGCGCAGCGCTCCTTGTGACTGGACTCCTGGTTCAGACAGGGGCTGTTTTGAGCGGATCCCATATACTCATGTTTGCTTTCGCGTGTGTTTAGTGTTAGAAACCAAAAAGCAATGATACCGTTGTTATGTCACCAGCTGCTGTATTTTTCATTTGGTTTCTTAAGAAGAACAACAAACTTACCTCTTGTAATTAATTCAACCAATCGGGTCAATTACTCCTCCAAGCTAGTGGAAACACAATACTGCCCTCTGCGGGGGTTAATGGAGCTGACCCCACCTGCTTGTGAACCCCAAGCAAATGCAATGATGCGACAGGCGCAGCTCAGCCCACTGAATGGATGGAGCGCAAGGAAGAAGCAAGTGGTTCTGTTCTGAGGGAGGGCCCGGGGCCACATGCCTCAGGCCTTGCCTCAGACGCAAAGCAAGCATTCAGACCTGCTAGAGTCCCTGAGAAGGAAGCATGTTCAGTCTTAAAAGTTAGCCTTCCTGCTTCCCTGCCTGGAAGAGCCCTTCCTGGGTCAGAGCCCAGCCCTTCACGTGCACCATCTCGT